>CBVK0100099386.1:0-14323 GCA_900067695.1 Picea abies | reverse complement strand
GGTAGGCACTAAGTGGTAATCAGTGAGGGGGGTCCGAGTTAACATAGGGTTGACACGTTATGAGGGGCACGCGTCGGGAAAACCACCAACTCAGACCCCCCACCGTTAAAGGCAAAAAGGTCCCGGGGGGGGGGCCGATATTCACTGCTGACCGTAGATTTGAGTGCGCTTATTAATGCGCTCTTTAGCTACAAAGCGCCAAACTTGTCAAATCACTATAGAACTAGGGATAAAAGTATTTTGTGGGTTTTTGGCAGCTCCCCTTTCTTTATTTTGTCACCAAGGGGTAAAAAACACATCAAATTAACTCAAATCAAAGGCATTTAATCAACCTTTTACACACTTTTATTGAAACAAAACATACTAACCTATCTCCTAATCTAAATTACCTAGCACATTAACCCAGATTAAACTGTTGGGTCAATTATTACTCTAACCTAAGATATTTGGCCAAGATTAGACTGTTTGGCCAAACTTATTTACTATCCTATCTAATTTGGCTAAGACTAGAGTGTTTAGCCAAATTTATTCACTATCCTATCTGTATAAATTCAAAGGGATTGATCATGGTTAGACAGTATGAATACAACCAAATTATTCCATGGGGTTTTTATTTTTTCTCTTTTTCTCTTTTCATACCCTCTTTTGATTTTTTATATTTTATATTTTTCTTTCTTTTTCTTTTGTAAATCATTTGCAAAATAAAATATTATTTACAACACAATGCAAGTAGAAGAAGAGATTAGAATCACCAGGTGATCCTATGAAACATAGGGTTATAACATAAAGTATGAAAAAAAACTTAACAATAGCTTGTAATGAAAATGAAATGAGTTTCCTTAAACCATTATAACATGCCCATATTGCTTGCAAAGTTAAAAAGATGACTGCTTGAGATCTATAACTTGCAAAGTAAATGGAAACTTAAAGCATGGGATTACCTATGCCTCCATGGGCTTAAGCTAGCATTTAGTTGTGTGAGATCTACTTCTAGATGATTTTAATCCATTAAGCACAACACAATAGAAATAGATAACTAAGATAGCCATACTATAGTGAGGGTTGGATTTTCCAACTTCACATCCAAGGTGTAGGCAACTAAAGAATGAAAGAGCTTGAAATGAAAAACTGAAATACAAACCACTCACAATGGCACAAGGTGGAGGCAAGCCTTCCTATTTTGTGCCAAAGGGGGTTGGAAAATAAACAAACTAAACTAAAACAATCTAGCCATACAACCTTGTCCTAATGACAAGTGGGGCAAAGAACAAAACAATTACAGAAAATTAAATGAACAACCTAGCCTTATGATTTTAGGGCTTGGCTTTGCCAAACACTCACCAAGATGTAGGCACTATTAGATTTACACTAACAGAAAATACAAAGAGAAGACAAATCACTTGGGGACCCCCTTTGGGCTTGCTAAAATGCTTAGAAAAGAGAGAGAAATGGTTGAGTGTTGTTATCCAATCAAAGAAGGGTTCCTTTGTGTGTTTTGTGACTGAAATGAACAACATTTACCCTTGACCTGGTGAGAACCTACAAAAACCAGCAAGCTATTGCTTGCTGGAAATGCTGCAAAACACACACGCAATTTAAGAAAATTTATGTTTTTCAACAGAAATTTTCTGCATACAAATTTCAGAAAATAGTATTGATATATTGACTAGCAACCAAAATCTAAATATGAATATGACAAAATGAAAAGGGAAATAACTAAGAAGTTTAATTGTGCTATGAAGGTAACTTCTAGCTTGAAGCTATCCCAATAAAGCCCTTAAGACAACCTGCAACTATTGAAACACAACGTGAGATAAGATTAGATATGAGTTGCATAAACAAATAACATAAACTAGTTTATATCATTAGCTATTCAACAAATTTAGATAAACAACTACACTATTGCTAAACCTACCTAAGCAAACTAATTTGCTTAAAGAATCTACTCAATATTTCACAAAATACACAAAGGAACAAGGTCACCTCAAATGCATGGAAGCACCAAAACAAAATCTTTGTACTCCAAAATCCTCCAAAGCCTTTTTTATTATCAAATGAGGAGGTTGTAGCAACTAATTGCTCCAAGCTCCTCTCCAAAATAGAGCAAGATTGAATGAAAGCAAGATGGAAGATGAGAGAGGGATGAGGCAAGAAAATGGTAGCATAAAAATACTCAAGAGATGGTGAGAAAAAGAGGGTGAGAGGGCCTCCATTTATACTTGGAGAGGCAAAGTGACCCCTCTTGGATGAGATCAAAGTGTCAACCACCAAGCAAAGAAGAAGATCCCAAGGAGGGGGGCGCACCACTTAGGGTTTTGACATGATTAGTGAGGTGGAATGAGTGGGAGGGTGTGGGAACATGCTAAAGGGTGAGGTGGTAGGCTAAGAAGGGCGCACCTATGGAGAGAGGGGCCCACACAACATTTAAAATGCAATTTCTAAGGTTTTTACATGAAGGGGGGCACAAATCCCCTAAGGGGGCGTGGGTGTTTGAGTGAGTTACTTGTCTAGGGGGTGAATAAAGGTTAGAAGGGGGTTAGGTTAGGTTAGGAATGGGTTTTCTCAACATCTCGCACCTTAACTTTACTCAATTTGCTCAAACTTACAAAAAATGACATTTTTGCTATGTCATGACTAGCAATTAAAATTGCTGTTTGGACTGACTAAGACTCCCTATGGACAAACACCTAACAAAAGTTGTCAGAATGAGCTGGAACTTGGTACAAGGGTGTAGGGGGTATCATTCCATTTATTTTGAGCACAAATACCCCTAGCAAAAGCCCAAGGACCTAGTTTTTACATTTTTTTTAATCAAAATTTAATTAAAATTAATTAATTAAATTACCTAACCTTAGACAATTTTAATTAATTAAAAAAAACCTATCTAGACTCGACGGAATTATGCAAAACTTTTTGAGATGTCTTACATGGTCATTTACATCATTCCTAAACACTAGCTACCAGAGAATGACACCATTAGAACGCCTTTCACCACTTTGGAGGAATTATTTGTGGGAGTGAAAAACTCAAGGGAAATTAATAAGGTTGGTTAGGCCAAATTAATAACTTGAGGGAAAAAAACACTTAGTGAAATGAACTCTCATAATGAAGAAATCCTAAGTTAACTGACCTAACTCTGATCTATGCGAACCTATTACATTATTATCACACACAAGGGAGCAGAAATTCCGATTACAAAAATATGTGCTGGAGGCCAAAAATGCCGTGTAGAACCAAATAGTCTCTGACTTGGTAGCATCTGATGATGCATATATTCATGGTACATGGAGTTTAACCCTAGTTGAATAGGTGGTCAACAAGGTTGATTTAACAAGATCTTTTGGAGGTTTGCAATTTTGCCACTACATTCATTCATTTGAGATACGAAACTGCCCAAGTAACTAGACGTCTTTTTTTTGCTACATGCTTTGAATGTCAGTTATGTTCATATTATGGTAGTTGTGGGAGGTATTTACCTCCACGTGTAAAACTGACGAGAATAGAATATTCCGGGAAGCAAGAAGAAACCCTAAATAAATGGTTAAGAACCCTAGAAGACAAGTCGGCTCAAGAGAATGATTTGTATTAGGTTATTAGCCTCCAAGAGAAGAAGTAGGCTAAATGAAATGTTATATACTAAGTAATTAGCACCCAGAATGAGAAGTCGTCCCAGATAGTCTGGTAGAAACAATATAAATATAGGAGGCAAGTCTTCATTCTGGCCAGTATTCTCAGAACTGCAGAAGTACAATTGTGCGCACTGTAGTTGACCCGTTTGTGCGCAAGTCTTGGGAGGAGATGCTGCCGCCAGTTCTGCATTCTGTATTTTCGGTCTCTCTCTGGGTTGGACTCTTTGATCAATCTTGGTTATTCTTTCTTGGTGCGCTATCCTTGGAGAGAGGTGCACTATCTTGTTTGGCTATCTAGCCTAGGGTTTGCTTCCAGAATGACTCTCTGTCAAGGTTAAGGTGCTCGGGGGTGGATTCGACCTATGGTTGGGTGACAATATTTCTATATTTCCTATGGTTAAACGAGCACATCCATTACTTTCTAACAGGTTATGGGCCCACACTATCTTCAGACAGTCTAACCGTTGGAAGATAGATTGGGAGGATTTGCTTAGTTGCAGTTGCAGTTGCAGTTGCATCCAATTTTTGCTGCAACAACGAAACCCTAACCCTCTCGTTGAGGCACCTTAAGTGAAGAGATCGACTTAATTTCTGGATAGACTAATGCACCCTATCCTAGCGCACCTCCTGGTACTCCCAGCAAGCTAAGACATCAAGTTTGAGTTTTTTGGTCAAAATCAAGGGTTGACCAAGTCAAAGCAGTTATGACTTACTCTATGAAGTCAGAAAACAAGTTAGAAGGGGCTTCTAACTTCAGAGCGTGGAAAACAAGGATTGATCTCATCCTTGCCAAGAATAAAGTGTTGGACATCGTGAAAGGAAAGATCGTGGAACCACAGTTTGAAGAAGGAAAAGAGAAGGAACCTCAGAACGTTGTAGTTATGGAGAAGTTCAAAGACAATGACATCAATGCCATGAGTATCATAGTGGACTTTATAAAAGACCACTTGATACCCTACATCTGCCATCTTGACTCATCTAAGAAGATGTACGATGCCCTAATGAACCTCTTCTCAGTCAAAAACATTGGACAAGTAATGAGTCTGAAGAATGAGCTCCGTGACATGAAAATGAATGATGATGACAACATAACATCATACTTTGTGAGAATCTCTCAGTTAAGAGATCAACTACAAGCTATTGAAGAGATCATTTCAGAGAAGAAACTGGTAAATATAGTACTCAATGGTCTTCCCAAGACATGGGATGCATTTGTCGCAAGCATGAACACAAGGAAGGAGCATCCTACATTTGAAGAACTTTGGACTTGATGTGAACAAGAAGAATCAAGGTTAGTGCAAAAGAGAAACCCCAAAAAGAATACAATGATCAAGCCTTCACAACAAGGTTCAAGAATTTCAAGAGTAAAAGGAAGTTTGGCTCAAAGAAGAAGCCAAATGAAGAGAAAGATATGTCAAAAACACAATGCTTCAACTGTCGGAAATATGGTCACTACAAGAATCATTGTCCCGAGCTAAAGAAAAGGAAGGAAACACACGAAGCATCAGTTGCCGAAGGAAGGAAACCTTCAAAGAAGACTAAGCATGATGAAACATACTTCTTCTTCTAAGACAAGGTAACAATACTCTTCATAGTTCTTGTACATACAATGTTTTCAGTACATATCTTGCATATCTATTTCTTAGAAGATAATATGTTCAAAACTGAACTATACCTATGGAAGAAAAACAAGATAAGGATTGCTATCACAATGACTACAAGTTAGACAATACAAATGAAATGATGAAGTACATCAACAAACACTGGTAACAATTCATGTGGAAGTTATTACATAAGTAACAACTGCAAGATAAGCTGAAATCAGAATCAATCTTGAAGAAACCTAGAAGAAGTAAAGACAGAAAGAAGTCAACAATCAAGAGGAAATTGGAAGAAGACTTGTGACACTTTGCAGAAGGCAATAAGGATGCATACGGAAGCATGGAATCTGTTAGATGGAGGGAGTTGATTATATATTTCCAAAATAAGAGCATGCATTCATACATGAAGCAAGGATTAGGAGGAAGATAATCCTAAATTATATGATCCATTGAAGATGATGAAGTATCTATCCATGGTAGCAACCATGAAAAGCATCACGTGTTCAGAAAAAGTCTTCCTCAAAAAGAAGCCTTAAAGTATCCCTGGTTGTCCATCCACATCCATGATCCTATGATGAAAGAAATAAGTTGGAATATTCAGGGCATGGAATCTATAGAAAACTCCATGGACCGAAGAGATAAAGAAAAACATGAGGAAGAACATGAAGATTCCAAGAGAGAAAGAAAAGCCAGAACAACCAGTTATTGTATCAAGAATCACAAGATTACCAGCCTGATATGAACTCACTAAAAGCAATCAAGCAGAGGAAATGAAAGTTGTGATGAAGAACAATGTATGGAAGACTTATGAATGTAAGCATTGTGAGATCTAGAACTAGAGGTTCTCCCATATGGAGGGAGAAGACTATGATGATTGCGTGTTCCAGTAAACCAGACATACCTTTACATGAGCCATTATATCGTCTGCAATATCCATGGGTTGGAGTTTACATTAGACGAATGCAAATATCGTTCTCCAGAATAATTGAACAAAGAGTGTATGTAGAGAAACCTCAAGGCTTTGAGGTATACCATAAAGAGACCCTTATATGCAGATGGAAGAAGACAACTTGGTGGAGAACCTCCAATGCACAACATAAGTGTGGTGAAAACTTTCTATAACAGAGATATTCTATCAAAATGGTTACTCAAAACTCCAGGATGATGGATCACCAATCCATGACAAACTCTCATGATCGCAGAAGAAGTACCACTTGGATATGTTCCAGTTTGACCCTTGCAACGATGTTGTGAACTAGCAGGAAACAAAAAGAGATGAATCCAACTATGATATACTATAATGATCAGAGCTATATGAAGCCTTCAGAGAAAACCAGTGTTCCAGAAAGACCAAAGTACATTGAGATCAAGCATTACATTCTCTGTGATAAGGTCCAGAAATGAGAAGTGGTTCTCCAATATATCTCCACAGATGAGCAGATAAACACATATTTTGGTAAAACCTCTATCCAAGATGAAAGAGTTTACATACTCAAGAAACATGCTGGAGCTCATGGATATGACTTTCTTATTGAAAAGGGAAGAGATGACTCCCAGGTTGGGAGGGAACAATAATGTGTTATTGATTTATGGACATTCATTTCTCAGTTCAAAAAATGGTCCAGGATGAGCAGTTCCTTTCCAGTTCAGAAAGTGGTTTGATATTTCTTACGGACATGCATTTTCCAGTTCGGAAAATGGTCCAGATGGATTGCTGATGTACCATAGACAACAATTCCCCTTGTGGCCAGTGTGGGGGAATGGTCTAGGACAGTATTTCTTATTAACGGTCACTCTCAGTAGTGGTCAAGAAGACTAGTCCGCCTCATCGGAAAATCATTCTTTCGAAGCTCACAATTGTGAGCAGTTTCGAATAATGGTCCATTTTGGAGGTTGGTGCAGGACAACCATTTCTTTAGGAAATGGTTCAAACAATCTTTTCCTAGGGAAGATTCATTCTCTATAGGTTGCACTTTGTTTAGTGTCGGAGGAATGGCCCAAATAGGTGAATGGTCCAGGTTCAACAATCAAGGACATACATTCCCCAGGGCAGACTCATTCTCTCCAGGTTGCACTTTGTTTAGTGCCAGAGGAATGGCCCAGATAGGTGAATGGTCCAGGTTCATAAATCAGGACAATTATTCTTCCTTGCTTGAGAAGAATAGTCCAGATAGATCATCGTTGATGTTTTACCTTCTGAGGGCAGATGCTCTTCCAGATCTCACATATGTGAGTGGAAGAATGGCCCAGATGATTAAGTTTATATCATAACATTGTTTTCTGTATAGGTTGATATCAGAGGATATGATTGTTATGGAGACTATATGTCTCTGGACAATAGATGTGTGCCACTGTGGTGGATGTGCTCCATTGATTGTGACTATATGTCATTGATCAAGTAGTTGTGTGCTACTTGGTGTGGTAGTGTACCACTGGATTGTAGTTGTGTACTACTATGGTTAGACACAGTTGTGTTCTATTGAATGACATTGTTCCGATTGCCTTGTAGACTATCAATAGTGTTGAAAATGATTATCAGCTAGATGGATGATCAGTGTACTGATGGACATAGATTCTTCAGACGGAAAATGGTCCAGAACATCTACTTTTCTAGGACATATGTCTAGATTAAAAGAATGGATTTTGTATCACTCATTGAAGTAAGTGACTTATTCAACATCATGTCTGATTACTCAAATGGAGTATGGTTTCGAGAGATGATGCAGTTGATGTTTTCAGATGAAACTGATAGTGATGATGGTGTTCATGATCTAATCATGAGATAATATGTACGACTATGATGATGCTACCAATTCAATGGTATGTTTGTGCTCAAGACCATTGCCTTCAATACCTCCCTGGCTAGGAGGGAGTGTTGATATTATGGTAGCTGCAGGAGGTATTTACCTCCACGTGTAAACCTGAAGAGAATATAATATTCCGGGAAGCAAGAAGAAACCCTAAATAAATGGTTAAGAACCCTAGAAGACAAGTCGGCTCAAGAAAATGATTTGTCTTAGGTTATTAGCCTCCAAGAGAAGAATTTGGTTAAAGGAAATGTTATATACTAAGTAATTAGCACCCAGAATGAGAAGTTGGCCCGAGAAGTCTGGCATAAACAATATAAATATAGGAGGCCAAGCTTCATTCTGGCCAGTATTCTCAGAACTGCAGAAGTACACTTGTGCGCATTGCAGTTGACCAGTTTGTGTGCAAGTCTTCGGAGGAGTTGCTGCCGCCAATTCTTCATTCTGTATTTTCGGTCTCTCTCTGGGTTGGACTCTCTGATCAATCTTGGTTATTCTTGCTTGGTGCGCTATTCCTGTATTGAGGTGCAGTATCTTGTTTGGCTATCTAGCCTATGTAACACCCCGGGTTTCAGACCCCCATTTTAAATAATGTATTGTTACAATGCTGAGAGGCCTGAGTTCCCAAACAATTATTAAAGGGCCAGTATGCCCAAGACATCTAATGTTTTTTATCATTATTATTAATAACTACATCGCTGGCTGCTAGACGGACAAGGACTAGAGTTATATGGGGCTATGATTCCACAAGAGAGGGGGCTTGAGGGGATAACTGTTTATTTCCTATTTTAATTACCCTTTTTTGTTTAAGGGAGGGGATCGATTACGTGAGATTCTTTGGGAAGGCCAGGAGGTTCTTGATTCCCCATGGAAAATACTTAAACCCATCCATGGTCTGATTGTGGGGTTGGTCGTTGGCTCGTTCACTCCTTCACTTCTACATTCGTACCATTCGTTCCCTCACACACTTTCATGCATCCACTTACCCATTCATTGATCCATCCTCACCTGTGTCTTGGCTTGGTAAAGGGAAGGGAACTGCTGAATATTAGCCAAGGGATAGTTGGTTGTAGTGTTCGTTGGTGCAAACCAACCATGACTTGAGGCTTGCATGTATGAGATGCATTGGACTATGCCCTGCTTTTCTCACAACTCCGAGTCCTGAGAGTTCGAACATTGAGATTCTGGACCAACTGTGTTGGAGCCCTGGGAGTAGAAGGACTGTGTGGTAGAGAAGGGTGGAGGTCCATTCTCTTGGGTGGTACAGGCTGGGTATAAGAGAGATGGGTACTTGGATTGTTGTGGGTGTTAGGAAACCTGTGAGAGCTTGAGAGCTGACTGGTTTGGGAATCCAAGTAACACTCTGGAACCATCCTTGCAGATTCATAGCCTTGGCTTGGGGGTGACACTGCTGTTGAGATTTGGAGCAGTAGTGTCTACGGTTGGGTGGAACGTCCTTGGTCTGCAGCCACTTAGTGTCGCCTTTTTATAAAGATAAGTGCTCTCTGTTGTGATATTAGTATCTGTGTATGAATGTATTCTGCTGTGTATTTTAATTATCGTTTAACTAAATCTTAGATTATGCATGCTTTCTGGATATTGCTGTGCATGTCGTTAAACCTTTTATCTTATGTGCCCTTATTAAATAAAGAAGGGACCGGTAAGAGTACAAAGTCCAACGGTGGGCTTGAAGGTATCACACCTCAACCTATGGGTGGCTGGGGATGTTACAAATTGGTATCAGAGCTTCTAGTTGAAACACTGGGTCGGTATGGGCCGAATCTGTTGGTTAGAGTCTTGTGGTCGAGATCGAACTCTAACCTTGAAGTTGAAAATCTCAGGAGGAATGGCGTTGCAGAATCTATGCAAGAGTTAGATCATCATAGACCCATTGTAAGGGGTTCAAAGGATCGTGACCGTCCCCTTCGAATTCGGGAGCGATCACCACTGTAGGATCAGGAGAGATACGAGATCGTTGGATCGGAGGACAGGTGAACAGGGGCCACCCGATGAAAATGAAGCAAGGGTTAAGGTCACAACCGTCAGATCCCATTGGAGAGAGAGATCAACGAACAAAAGGCATTGCAGAGAACCAAGTTGCATGGGAGATAATTCCTCATGGCGGTTCCGCAATCCAAACCGCAGTTTCACTGAGGGGTTACGTGTCAACGTTAGGAGAATTGCGGGGCGAAAAGCGGGTTACCCGAAACCGCAGATGCGTACCCCGCAAATTGAAAGACATGGAGTGATGTGACATGTTAATACTCGAGCGACGAACCTTTGAAGAGTAGAAGTAGTCGGAGACCATCGATCTGTAGGAAACACGTCAACTGATCGTGTGCTCTAGGTGAAAGCACTCTGGGAAAAGGCGAGGGAGGAGAAGTTGAGAATTGAGATTTTCGGACCTTGGAGATCCGAAGTGAATCGGAACCGTCCAATCCAGGAGGACACGCAACAGAAATCCGTGCACTTAAGGGGAAAGTCCCGAAGTCCCAAGAGCCCGAAGAGCCGAAGTGGTGAGGCACGATAACGTCACTAGGAGGTGATGTGGACCCCAAAATTTTCGAAGTGACATGGCTTGCGGACGTCACCAAGGATGACGTGGACACATGGGATGTGCGCCACATGTCAGTAAGTTTTGAGCATGCAGATGATTTAAATGTCAGTTAGGACGTGACACGTGTCACCTGCTTGATTGGGCCATGTGTCCGCTACAGTATATCGCTACGTGGAAACTGATCGTGGACTCTGGAGAAATTACTTCAAGAGTTTTCAGTTGAGATTTGAAACTCCCGAAGCCTGGAGAGCCGAAAAACCGAAGTAAACGTCGACCATCGGATCATCCGAAGTAGACCTGAACCGTCATATCAGGAGAACAAGTGGCGTGAAGCTATGGATTTCGGGTAAGGACCCGAAGTAAACGTCGACCGTCGGATTGTCCGAAGTAGACCTAAACCGTTAGATCAGAAGAACAAGTGGCGTGAATCTATGGATTCCAGGTAAGGACCCGAAGTAAATGTCGATCGTCGGATATTCCGAAGTAATTTCCAACCCTCCGATTCAAGAGGACGTGTTGCAGAATCCTGTGTATTTCGAGGGAAGTAAAGTTTGATATTTGAGAATTTCGAAGTCCAGAATTCTGAAACGGCCACAACTGTTGATCTGGGAGAGGTAAATCTGAACTGTTGATTCCCAAGAGGTAGATCTCGGTCGTCCATTTAGAAGCACCGTCAAGATCATGAGATCAACGATCACCTCGTATTACGGGGACAGGATGTGCTCTGGCTTTACGAAGTCGAGGGCGAGCCACAATTGAGACCACGGTTTTGGAAAAAGGACACGTGGTGGCTTGAGGTGAATTGTAGGATGAAAAGTAGTTTGGTTCCAAACCACCTTTGAGCATGGCCATAATTGCGTGTTTGTGTGAGGTCACCGCCTAAGGTCACATCTAAGGAGGGGCCAAGAGAAAAGGAACTAGCGCCAACTCTGAGATTCTCGCAAGGGCGAAGGAGAAGGTCACAGGGTCCATCAGAACTGCGCCAGAAAGCCGAAAGGGCTTGTGTTTAGATACAAAACAAAACCATCAAGGTTTCAGAGAGCCAATTCATCTCGGGATTGAATATCCTTGACCAAGAGGTCGCGCAACCCTTAGGAGAGAAGGGGGTCTACATTAAGAGGAAAAATGAACTGTAGCATTGTTGACAATTTTGTTTATCATATGCGTAATTCTAACAAAATGGTCGCTTTCACATTTTACAGAATTAAGGGGGTTAAGCACATCAGCTCAGGATGCATATTGAGGAAATGGAAGAAGGCGAGGGAGCCTCTAGTCATGATAAGGAGGCCGAAGGCCAGAATACCAGAGTTGGTAATGCAAAGACAGAGTCCAATGGACGCAAGGGAAAATGAGAGCATGAACCGTTAATAGAAACAGTAAGAAGCATGAATATGGAAGTGCAGAGCTACAAAGCAGACAACGAGAGGCTGATGAGAGAGCAAAGTCAGATAAATGATTGAGTGTTGCAGAGCTTAAATCAGTTGCAGAGACAAACGAAGAAGGGATCAAACTCAAGACAAGAGGAAGAAGGCAGGTGCCATGAAAGAAGGGATGATCGCGGAAGAGCTGGTTATTCCAGAAGTGTTAGTAGAGCTCATAGACACCACTCACCTCCTTACTCAAAAATAAATTTTTATGCATCAGAAGATCTCGTAAGCAGTCTAGAGGTGTCTCTTGTTAGACACCAAAGAAGGAAACAAGAGGTAGATAGTTTGTAAGGAGAGATGAGGAAGCTCAAGCCTCCTTCCTTTGATGGTGAAAGAGAAAGGGAAGATGATGCCGAAGAATGGTTTCTTGGGCTCAAGAGATATTTTCAGTTGCATAACTATTCCTCGAACCTGGAAGCCAGGATTGCCACCTACCATTTACATGGAAAAGCTGCAATGTGGTGGGACCAACTGAAGCAAGTGGAACATGTTAATGAAAGTAGGATCACTTGGAAGAAGTTTAAAACGTACTTCCAGAAGGAGTACCTCTCAGAGCATTTCTATGACAAGAAAATGTAGGAGTTATTTGAACTTAGGTTGGGAAGCATAACTATGGTAGAGTACGAGAAGAAGTTCTTGGGATTGTTAAAATATGTCAGGTTCATAGGTGATGAGAAAGTGAAAATACATAGATTTCTAAGTGGAGTGCCAACCTTTTATAAGGAAAATATCAAGTATGATGAGCCCAAGACCTTGACTGAGGCCACCAGGAAGGCTAAATACCTATATGAGCAAGGCCGAGGAAGAGAATCCCTGCAGAAATCTTGGAAGGACAAGAAGAATGAGAAGTCCGATCAGAGGAGGAAAGGATTCAAAACCCCCTTCAATAGGAATGAGCCTAATAGAAATCATCAAGATCAATATGCTAAGGGGGATTCCAAGAAGGAAGATTCCTTGGGAAAAAGGGGAAGACCACCAATCCAATGTTGGGGATGAAAGGAAGATCACATGTACAAGGATTGCCCACACAGAAAGGACAGAGTGAAGACTATGCACAACATCCAAGAGGCTACAACAGTCAAAGATATGGGAATATTCTATGCAACTTTAAATGATCGACAAGCAGAGTACCAGTCCAATATGATTGAGGTGGAAGGTAAGATAAAAAATCAGCCTGTTGCTATTTTGATTGATTCAGGAGAAAGCCATTGTTACATTGATCCTACGATAGTGGATAGATTACATTTGGAGAAACGTAAACTTGGAATATCAAGTTTGGTTCAGTTAGCCACTGGAACCAAAAGAAGAATCCATTATATGGTCAGAAGTTGTTCCATAAGTCTTAATGGCATGAATACTAGTATTGATCTAAATATCATACCATTGGGGTCTTATGATATTCTGATTGGAATGGATTGGTTGGACAAGCATCATGCTGTCCTAGATGTTGAAATAATGTAACTGCAAAGTGTATTCTTATTATTATTTTATATATTATTCATTGGATCAATCTCCATTGTGGATTGATCATGTCGGCTATTGTAAAAGGACCAAATCCCCTTTTGCGGATTGGTTATAGTATAATTATAATAGGTAAAAGAAGAAGTCAGGCCTAGAATATATAAAAGAGGCCCCATAATATAATAAAGGTGGTTATAACCACCCAGATTAAGAAGTTGGCCCTACCAGTGAAGAGACACTTCACACGTGCCGGATTAGTATAAATAAGGAGGCTAGCACCTCACTTAGACACACCTCACTTGCTCATTTGAGAGACAAGTTTAAGAGCTGCTATTGGAGAAGAGAGAGAGAGAGAGAGTGGCACATATTTGGGAGATGATCTTCTGTATTAGCTTGAGTTATCTCTTGGCATTGTATTGGCTATCTATAATAAGGAATCTTTGCTGGGTTTTCTTCCCCTAAAGGGTTTCCCAGGATAAATGCTGTGTCTCTTGTGATTGTGTATTTCTCAGTGATCTTGTGTTATGATATTGTTATCTATTGAAATGAAAAGAACTATAATAATGGCTTAAACATTAACATGGTATCAGAGCCAAGCTGAAGATAGCATCTTTCACAAGAGAAAAGTGAAAAACGTCACTGTTGCCATACATGCAAATTAGAGATTTTTGTTGGTGAGGTATTTCAACCCTAAAGCCATCTATAAAAGTGCGCCCTCCCCCAAGGATCATTTTGGCACCTTCAATGCACCTTTTCAGTGGCTAGATCTCTCGAAAAGTGAAACCCTAGTTTCACAAAGTACCAAAACACTAGAGTACCATAAGTACCAGAGTACCAGAAG
>CBVK0100099385.1:0-25687 GCA_900067695.1 Picea abies | reverse complement strand
AAAAAGTGCATGATTTCAAAAAGAAAACTTGTTATTTCAATATTCCAAACTGGATTTCTGACGGGGATGCATAATCTTCACTAGAAATGTCTGCGTCAGGTCAGAACAACCCCGGTCTCGTTAATCCACAACATGTTTGGGCCCCTTCAACCGGTAGGGTCATAGGTCCAATAATGTTATATATGGAAAGAAACGCCATTAAAATTTGCACAGAATCTTCCAAATCGGCAAAAACTCTCCACCACAAATAAACAATAAGCTGTTTACCGTGAAAGGCCAAAATTAACGGAGATTTCGATATCTCTACGCTGACGTGGCCATGAATTGACACGCATAGACGAACGCATTATTAGATAGTGGCCAGTGGCCACTCGCGAGGTATTCAGAAGAGATAAAGTTAGCAGGCAATTTATTTCATTTCATCCCTTGCCGTGCCGTGTCATGTAATTTGGATACGTACAGTGGGCCAGCCAGTTTGGATTAGCTTGTGGTAATAAGGATGCCGTCGGTGCGTTCTGTAAAAGTGAAAGGTTCTTTCTATCAAAGTGTTGCCAAAAGTAATTTCAAAAATCAAAATGGAGGCATATAAATCTTGTGTCGCGTCTTATCAAAACCTGTAAGGACTTTTTGAAATTTGTTTTAAAATATTTTGGTTATGGTGTTTTTAAAGAAGTTGGTTAATTTGGGAGCAAACAAATTCACTTTTCAAGTAAAAAATGGGTTTAAATTCGATTAGATTTTTAGGGGTAGTTTGAGTTTGGCATGAATCAAAGTTCAATGCATTTAAAAACCTTACTCTAGGAGTTTTGTCCCATTTTAAACCAACCTAAATGCTCAGAAAATCGATCAAAATTCTAAATTAACTAAAAATTAGCTAAGTCTTAGAAAAACCTACCCCAAAAATAACTCTAAAAAGAAAATTGTTCATTAACCCACTCATTTTTTAAATACTCTTTGTATTTTTTTTATATTATAATATTAATTCATTGTATTCACTTTAGAATTAATTTGTGATTTTATTGCCTATAATATTTGTAATATTTATAAGTATAAAAATGCATTTTATGTTACCATTATAATATTTGTAATATTTATAAGTATAAAAATGCATTTTATGTTACCATTTTAATATTTTTTTTAAGATTTAATTATATATGAGTTTTAAAACTTCTATAAAATAGATGTATTATTATTATGATTAATTATAAAAACCTGCACATTCATGATTTCAACATTATTAGTTTGACCAACCATCTTATACCAAACCCGTATTCCATGCATATTTTAAATTATTCCATTTAAAGTAAATTCTCTTTGGAGAATACATTGCTAGAAAGGACACCGTACCCCATCGGTAGGTCCATTCTAAATATTAAAGTAAAATAATTTTTTTTTAAGGGTGAATACGTTTAAAACATGAAAGTGGTTTTGTATTTCTTTTGGCATTTCTTACATGCAAAAAGTATGGGATTCTAGGTTTCGTTGTATTTGTTTGGACTTTTGTTACCATGGGATTTTATGCTTTATTTTGTTTCTGTTATGCGATTTCCATTAATGGAATCTTGTTCAACTTTGGGAGTTGTCCATGATGGCATATGTGTTGCTTTAATAATATACTTTATTAGCCCGCAATAAAAGTCTACATCATCGTATAAAAGTCTACATAAAAGTATTTATTTACGTTATTGCCCCAACTTAAAAAAAACAAAAAAAAAAACAAGCATATCTCAACATTATCGTGAAGCTTAGGTAGTCTCTTTCCCATTATATACCTTTTAAAGATAATGGTAAATTTCTCTATTTGTATGAGATGGTGTAGGTAGATATCTGAGTATGGATGGATGCCCACCCTAAAAGAAGGGAAGACAAAAGTGTCGCCCCACAAGGAAGAGTTCCCCTAACAACTTTATTTATTGTCACAACTTTTTAGATGTTGCACTTAACATCAATTGAAGTAATTTCAATGTAACAATTCTTTAAAATTGATATGTAAATATGTGGTGATTATTTGAGTTATTATTTACGAGGATTACCACACTGGATAATTTTCGAAAAATGGCATATAATCACATTGAATATAGAAAATCTTCACCATCGTGTACTTATATTAAATCTAAATTATCCGTGTTTTAACAATTTAAGATCCTTTGGATATTTTACAATTTAAAGAATAAAAATATATATTAAAAAAAAATTGAAATGAGTGAAAGGAGAGGTGGAGTGTTTTGCGAGTCTAGCACCATGGAGCTGAAGCTTAGTTGTTCGTATGATGGAAATGTAAAAAGTTATTCTCCATTCTATTATTATGGATGATAATAAACATTAACATTAATACACAATGCCATTAATATACATAATAGACATTAACATTAATACACGATGTCATTAATATTCAATGCAAGTTGATTAATTAATATGCAATTTAATATACATAATAAACATTAACATTAATACAAGATGCCATTAATATACAATGCAAGTTGATTAATTAATATGAATTTATAAAATTAGAGTTCTACAACACCTCTCTCTCTCAGGTATTTTAATAGAGCAAGTCACAAGTCACTACAACGTGCTCAAAACTATAATTGATCTTCCATTTTAAGGTGTTGTAGGAATACTATTTCACATAAAATAATTGTATATTTATATAAATAAGATAATAAAAAATATAGAAAATTGGTTATATATATAATATCATTAAAGTTCATAGAGATGATTTCATATTAAATATATATATAATCATTGAAGTTTATAGAGATTATTTCATACTAATTTTATTCATGAAACTATCATGTACAAGAGCTTCCAATGGCCCATAACAATTTTACCTGCAATTCGAGCATCAATGAGGATCACCTAAATTATAATCAAAATGCCTAGTCTATTCAGGTGACATCTCCTGACTAGACTTCACTGCATGGCCTGAAGGCCCATCCCCTCCCCATCATCATTGGGTTGCAGAGTTCTACAACACCTCTCTTTTTTAGCAAGTCACAAGTCACTGCAACGTCCGCTACATGACTACTCAAAACTATGATTGATCCTCCATCTTGAGGTAATGTAGGAGTACTATTTCACTTAAAATAATTATATATTTACAAAAACAACACAATAAACAATACAAAAATCTTCACACACACACACACACATAATCATTGAAGTCCATAGAGATTATTTCATACTAACCTTATCCATGAAACTATCATGTACAAGAAACTCTAATGGCCCATAAAAATTCTACTTGCAATTCGAGCATTAATGAGGATCGCATGAATTACAATAAAAATGCCTAGTCTGTTCATGTGACCTCTCTTGGATAGACTCCATTGCATGGCCTAAAGGCCCATCCCCTCCCCATCACCATTGGGTTGCAGATTGTCTAAAGATCCCTCTAGGCATGATAAAGCAATGAATGTGTTATGTTGTAGTAAACTATGGGTTAGGGAGGAAATAAAGGTTTCAGTTTGATGAATGTTATCTCAAATCACAAGATATTAGGTAGGGGGGGTTAGGCCTCTACCTAGGAGGACGAAACCCTCTCAATGGGTCATGGTTGGAATTTTTACGATCTTGTGTGAACCCACGACCCTCCCCCTAGACTTCACTAATGTCAAAGTAGTTGACATGGTGACTTAAAATAAATTCCGCTCACAATTTTCTAAGAAAATATAGTGGCACCTCCATGTTGTTTGTCATACACCCGACCCCCTAAGTATCCTTCTAAGGGATGGGGCATAAATTTTCATTTTCCTGCAACTCCCTAAATTCTTTGAATAAGGTTGTCTTCGCCTTGTGCTCACCGAGAGCCTTCCAACGATTGCAACCTTGCCCGATCTTGAGCTCTAGTTTAAAAATTATGGTCCTATGAAGTTTTTCGGGACACCATTAACCAATGGCCATCCTCTTTGTCACGTGGCCTAACCTTCTCCCATACCATCCGACATGGCACTACCGTGACCTGGGTCGCCACCCCTGGCAGGGACATGGTCATTGGTTGCAGGGAGTATCTCCTAGTCTTCACAGATTTCGGACCTTCGACCCTTCAACATTCATACGTAGGTCTAAAACTTTTGAAAACACAAAGTCTCGAAGTCTCTCACTACTCCAGGATCAAATGCTAGTGTCCTATCAACCCTTAGATCTAACGATTGGGATCTACCTGTACTTTCCCATAGCCTAAAGTTGACAAGGGGGAAGTGGGTCTCACCTTAACTCGCGCCCCATACCACGGTGCCACGTGGACCTTCCTAGTCACGACGCATCCTCATGGCGTACTCCTAGTCACGACGCATCCTCATGGCGTACGTGGGCCCACCCAATTAGGGCTTGACACTTCATCGAGGGAGTTTCGACGCTTTGACACTCTAGTGCTTTGGCAGTTACCACACCCTCCTATAGTCTCAAAGCTCCCAGATTCCTGAAGTTCCGAAGTTCTGGACTACTAGAGAGGGTCCCACACACACACTTTTCTTAAGGTTTATCACGAGATTTCTTTAATCCCAGTGAGTAAATAATCTTTGGAATTCGGGCCAAAGTCTAGGTTACGTTCTAGTGAAAATTTGAAGTGTTGAAGTCCCAGAATCCCGGAAGTTTCACGGACCGTCGATCAAATATCCTTCAAGATCCTTCTCGACCGCGCGATCGAGGGTAGTGGAAGGATAGAATAAGTGGGAGTGATAACCGAAAACAAAAGGTAGCCACTCTCTCATGACCATGTCGGTTGGTAATGCTCTAGAAAGATTGAAGGGTTGGAAAATTGCAAGAGTCGCAGAATCACGTAATCACAAACTCCCGCCAACCATTCAATCAAGTGGCCATTTCGGGTAGTATCCTCATCGTTTAACCCATAAGAGGTCAAGGGTGAGGATCACACTGTTGATATGTGATCATGATCAACGACGTAGAGGATGCTTGCTGTCAAAAGCTAGTAGGTGTTTAATGATAAGGTGGACACCATGATAACGAGTACAAGACCACCAATTGTCAGTCGAACCATTCGGTCATCATTCCAACAAGTTTCCTTTGGCACAAAGGGGATGTTGTGAGGTTTAACATCCCGAGCACAAAGGGGATGTTGTGAGGTTTAACATCCCGAAGTCCCAAAGCCCGGAGAGATTAGCTCCTTTTTGGGAGTAGCGAAGGGTTTCGGGTCCTGATCGCATGGGACTTGACAAGCCTCGAGAGCTACACTCTCAAATCATGTCCGAGATTTGGTTAAGCCCACGGTCTTGAGCCAGTGGTCACTCGGAAGAAGGGTTTGAAGGAAATGCCTTTCTCCTGCATAACTCAAAATCTATAGCAGGGAAGGAAATATTGAGGGATTAATGAGTGAGGGACTGTCCTACAGAGTCCGTCCCAACTCAGGCTTTGTGGATTCAATCCCTGGGTCAGTCCATTTGGGGAAATTAGTGCATATNNNTTTGTGGATTCAATCCCTGGGTCAGTCCATTTGGGGAAATTAGTGCATATATAGATTCCAACAGAGGCCAAGTCACCTTTTGCCATGATTTCTTTCGAAACCCATTAATCACATGTCTCCTTTGTTAAAGGTGACTAAACATGAAGCCATTGACAGAATATGAGATTTAATGTCTACTTCAAACTTTCCAGACCATTAGGCCATCAAAGCCATAAACTCTACCATTCAACGAGATAAACAATCATGCAATCATCTAGCTCAGGAATTACAAATTACAACAAAACAACCCAGGTAAAGTAAAACTCAGAGTCACACTAATATGAAACATTGGAATTTAGTGGAAAACTACTGAAAGGGGTTACCTTTTCCACCCAACCATAGGCACAATTATTCTTGGAGTATTCCTCAACTGGCCACCCCCTAGCTAGATAATCATGCCATGAGAGGGATTCTGCTTGATCTCAACAACATCAAGGGACAAAGGTTACTCTCATTTTCCCACAAGAATTTGGCAATCCAGTTTTCTATCCACCAATTCAGGGAGTCTGTTGTGATTAATTACCTAATCACTGCCACTTTGTTTATCAACTTGATTAGAAAACATTGCACAAGAATTTGGCAATCCAGTTTTCTATCCATCAATCAAGGGAGTCTGTTGTGATTAATTACTTAATCACTGCCACTCTGTTTATAAACTTGATTAGAAAACATTGTCCAAGCACTCTTGTAACTAGAACAATGTGTTCACAAATCTCTTCCTCCGAACCAGAGAGCCTCATGCGCTCCTTTTTCTTTTCTATTGGTCCCCCAGACTATTCATGTGTCTTCTCTATGTGCTTCTCTACCCTCTGCCCACAAGTTTTTCCTTTCATTTCTTTCATTACCCAACAAGATTTTGTGGGTCAGGTCAGGAAGTTTCAGATGGTACTCTACCCATCTCCCTCATTGACTCTTGAGGGAGTACTTCCCAACTACCAGTTTGATTGGTAATTAAGTTTTTGTGGGCCAAGATATTGTTTTGGAGATGCACATTTATATCTAGTAGGGTACCTACCTGGTAGGGGTCATCTCACCATTACTAGTTCCCCTACCATCCCTTCTCATGATGATCTATATGGAAACCCTCTTTCAACATTCATGCCACTAATTTCCTTTCATTTAATAAAAATATATATACATTAATTTCTATGGAAGGGTTAATTTTCTGTCCAACATTCATATGGAAAATCTATGTATGGTTTTGTTCACAGTAATAATAATATTTACAATTCGGGGGAAATAGACCCCCGTGTTACATTGTTGTAGAGAGGTTTATCAAAAATATATATCTAGTAGTTTGTGAATGGTTGGTATGTGCACCAATCCATACAAAACCAGTTCTGGGGTCAATAAACAAGGTTTAATGAGATCTTGTTTTGAAATTTGTAAATCTCTCACCTAGTTTCTATATAACTACATCATATAGTATTGAATCAATTTGGCCCTGTATTTGGAAATATTAGATAATTTACCTTGGGAATTAGCAATGGAAGATACAATGGCTCAAGCAATATAGAGAATCAAAGGCATGAGAACTCTCTAACTAGTGTTTTTAAAAGTGACAATTAGATTTCTCAGTGACTCAAGGCCATTATCAATTTTGATGTTTACATCTATACTTGGTGGTTGGGGGTTTAGGTTGGGTCTTTTATTTATTGGGTGATGATGGGTTTGGGTTTTGTTCATGTGCAAGCTCCATGAAAATAGAATGTATATGTTGCATTTGAACAAGAATAAGAAAGATATATATATATATATATATATATTAGTCTGAAGAATTTAATAAATATAAAAAAAAAAAAAATCTAGGTACAAACCTATGTCGAATGAATGCAAGAAAAACTAAATGATGTCAATGGAAATGTCCCTCATCCTTGCAACAACCACATGCACAAATTTTCTCCTCAAATCACACCTCCTTCTACTAGAAATATATTGTGGTTTAGTATACAAATACAAGTGATGGATGCTCTTTTTTTAATTAATACAAAGAAGAATGTGCACACGGATTTTTAACATGTGTATGTTCTCAAAAAATCATACACATTCTTTGAAGTCGTGACTTGGTAGGCTAGTTGGTAGGCTACATGGTAGTTCGAAGGGGCTCAAAGCTATATGAAAAGGAATGTGTATACGTTCTTGCGTGAGCACGTTCTTTGGAAACCCATTTCTACTTTTTCAACCATCAACTTCATGCAAGGGCCCTATTGTCTTAATGTTATGTAAAGAAATATTGATGGTGGCCACCCTTAGTTCGATTCTCATCCAATATATGTTTTTCATATTGAAAAAAACATTAAAAGGAAATGTGCATGATGTTCCTTACATTAATGAGTTTTAAAGAAGTGTCGAGGATTTCATTATGAAAGGACACTACAAAATATAAGTACTTAAGGCATTATTATTTAGCCAAAGCACTATATTTGTTCTTATCTTTGATCTGGTTGTGGTGTTGAAGCATATTCTTATATAACACTACTTAGTTAGATAGAAGGTTTGTCAGCTTAACGAATGTCAAGAACTTCACAAGCTATTGTCAAATAAAATTATGTGCTTATCTAATGTATTAAGTATGAAAATCCCTAAAGAGACAAAGGGGAATGTCAAAAGGTATTAAGCATGAAAAGAGTAATGATGTGAAAGAAGAAAAGTTATGGTATTTAGTTCTCAATGGAAAGGGTCAATGTAAAGGGCCATGGATGAGGAAATGGGAGACCTACAAGAAGAGTTGGAAATATCAATAAGGGTTGAGGCTGGGGATGTGGAAGATGAAGAGGATGGAAATCCAATTCCAATTTTGGTAGGGGAGGAATATTTGCATGTAGAAAGAAGCAACCATTCCTCATATACCTCCTCCATTGAGCTCATGTAATACACGACCTATCGGTAATGATTCATGATCTCATGAGATGGTGATATATTTGTGAGAACACAACTTACTTTGTTAATGAGAGGCTAACAAAGAGAATTTCAAGGTGCATATTCCATCAATTCCCAATGTAAATGTGAGTTGGTTAGATATGAGGTGATAAATGACGACACATTGCATTTTCCTTAGTGGTTTCTACGATTCGTGCTTTTTTTCTTCTTCTAAATGCTTAATGCATCAAGATTAATGTGGATATATGGTAGTGTCCAAATAGTAGAAATCATTAAATAAAAAATATATTTCCATAAGAAAATAAAAATTGTTTATTATATTTTATATTATCTTGTTTCTAAGAGGGGTATTATGTATTGTGTTCAACACTCATTGTTGGGTACTAGATATATGAATTAATTTATTGTCTATTGTCCTGATAGTATTATATAATTTGTTTAGGAGGTGATAATAACATCTTACAAGGACTCATGAGATTAAATGACTATGCATCTATCTTAGTGTCATAGGAATCCTTGTGAGTCATTTTCATGGATTGGTTGAGTTTGTAGAGGGTATCAATGATCGAGTTGTTTAATTATTATTATTATTAATTCCTAGCTATGGTAGTTCTAGAGCTTTTTCTCTCACTTGGAAATCTCTTCCAAACACTTCACATATGTTAGATACATAACCGATTATTTCTTAACAATGCATAGATTTGACAAGGACTTCTTGTAAATTTCTCACACAAATGACCAAAATCAACAAAATATTTGTGCATTGCTCATCAATAATGAACTTAAAGTGATTGTTTTAATGAATATATGGTTGCCATTAGACTTAGTTCCAATAAGGAAGGTAGGTTCTAAGAGATTTCATGTGAAAGATAATGCTACCATCATTGTTGGGAAGCTCTAGAGGTGAGAAACCCCATGATGAATTGTCATTGTCCATTAGGTCATTTGAGGAAGTCAATTAGGCCATCAATCTATTAGAGAAATAATAAAATAAGAACAAGATGATGACAAATCACACATTGATACAAAGTGATTTTCAACCATGACTACTTGTACGGAAAATAAAGTAGAGAAAACAATCATAATAATGAATTTCTATCTCAAAATTATTTTCCATTCCTTTTTCACTTTTTGCAACAACACAAATTATTCTCTTAGTACTTTACCAATGGTCATTTGGATTTTTTTAGCAAGCAATAGATAAGGACATATTCACATATATCCACAAAAGATGTGTCATGTAGAGCCACCGTGGAAGGGGGATTTCCTAATAGTTTGCAAAGTCAAACTCATTTGTGAGAAGCAATTTATCCAAACAATTTTTAAAGGGTAACTAACAAGTAACAACTATCATATTTGTCAACACCTCTCTATGTACGTGGGAGATGGGAATTAGTCTAAGGGAATTGCTGAAATAGAAGAGGAAACACCAAAGTTAAAGGTTGGGTTGAGAAATGAATGACTTGGATAGATAAAGGTTAAAAGTTCAACAAGAATTGACAATAAAGATGAAACAAATGAAGGAGAGGTAAATCCAATTGTGGCATTGGTATAGGAGGAAGATTTACATGTATGAAAGAAGCAACCATGTAACTTGATTATCCTCTGCTAACCTTGCTAACCTCATGGAGTAAAAAGTCTCCCAGTGACAACGATTCATAATTTAATGATAATGATATCTTTGTATAAACACATATGATGAGATAATGACGACAACGTAAAAGTGTCGATTCATTGATATCGGATGATACTGAAGATAACGTGAAGGTGTAGATTCCATTGATATCTTTGATAACAATTTGAGAATTCAAAGGCCCACATGGATTCAGACGATAATGGTTAACCAATATACCTTAAGGGAACTTTATTAGAATGCAATATAGAAAATATATGCATCCAATTAGGAAACCTCTTTCACATAAATGTGCAAAGATATAATCACTGTATTGAATGGATTGGGCATGATTGTGAAGTTTCTTTGATTCATATGCCAAATTGGCTTCTCCATTAACTCCTTCATTGTACCAATTTTGCTGACAGCTGATCACAGGAATCCTATCCCCATTTTCGTAAGGAAGAAAGTTGGCAAGCATGCGTAACGTTTAGTTTCATGTCGTGTTATTTCATTCATGCAAGCAAAGTGGGCCACTAGGTATTTGATGATAAAACTTTCATCAACCATAATATGATTTTATCAAATGCTTTGAGAACGAGATCAAACATGAATGGCATCAACTCACCTATTACAATAGTTGAGTCGTCCCACCAAGGTGGTAGGAATTTGACTTTAGTTTTTGTCCAGGCTCAATGTATAGTGAATAGCTCTCAAGAAGGATGCATTATGACAAATCATTTGTCATCCCCTTTGGTGGAAGAGGAGAAGAATCACGTGGTCAATCTCTTTGGCCATTGGTTAGAAGAAAATACTATTGGCTTGTTGGAACATGGTTTAGGCTTTGTAATTGCACCCAGGAAAATTCCCTTGGATGACATTATATTTAGCATTGAGGATCATATCAAGCATCTTCTCAATGAAGTTGTAAAAAGATTCATTAGGATTGTCCTATTTCATTGTGACCTTCAAAGCCACTCCTCAACAAAAACATAAGCAAAAGTGAGTATGAAACCATGAGAAGGTTGAATGATAAGGTTAATATAGTTGTTTTTAAAGTTGATAAAGGAAACATGATAATTTAACTATGAATACATTTGATTATGTAAAAGAGATGTTAACATTTAGACACAAGTGGGTGCTATAGGGGACACTTAAATAAAAATCCCTTGAATGAGATTTTGAAGGATCAAACAAAGGGCATCAAAGGTTTGTCGATTAATGAAGATATTAAGAATAAGCTCATCCTTAGTGACTCATTGGTTCCTAGAATTTATGGCCTCCTAAGATTCATAAGCAAAACATCCCTTTAAAGATAGTTAACATTTTTCAATCCCCAACATATGCTCTTACAAAATATTTAGCAAGTAAGCTCATACTATTTGTTGGGCACACAAATTCCTTCTTTAAAGATTTCGTTTTCTTTAGAGATAAAATTAAGGATCTTTGGATCATCGATAATGACATTCTTCTTAGCTCTGACATTGTGTCACTCACTCTATATAATGTTCCTTAAAGATGAGGTCATTGAAGTTGTAAAAGGGCTCGTACTATTTGTTGGGCACACAAATTTTCTTTGAAGATAAAATTAAAGATCTTTGGATCATCCATAATGACATTACATTGTGTCACTCTATATAATAATCCTTAAAGATGAGGTCATTGAAGTTGTAAAAGGGATCATTGAAAAAAAGGAAACAAAATTCATTGAGATTTGCCTCTAATCCATATTAAAACATTAACATTTTTTACATATCGATTTTTTACAAGATATAATTTTTTGAATATCAATTTTTTACAAAATTTGTATAATAACATTAAAGTTTTTTTAAAATCTTTTTATTTTAGTTTTTTTTTTTATATTTTTTGAATTATAAATTAACAAAAATTAAATACTAACATCTTAATTACACTAATTCTTTTATATTATTAAAAAATTTAATATAAAAAAATATTAATGTAATTAACAGTAACACAAAATTCTTAAACCATTTTTATTATAAAATATCAAATTTTCATTTATATTAATATTTTAAATACACCTAAATAAAAACACAATAATTACGCCTAAAGGCGTACACCTATTGACAATGGGCACAATTAATCTTTTAATCTTATTTAACCTTAAACCCTAATCTGATGGCTATGCATTGAATTTTAGTTTTTTTTTTTTTTTATATTTTTTGAATTATAAATTAACAAAAATTAAATACTAACATCTTAATTACACTAATTCTTTTATATTATTAAAAAATTTAATATAAAAAAATATTAATGTAATTAACAGTAACACAAAATTCTTAAACCATTTTTATTATAAAATATCAAATTTTCATTTATATTAATATTTTAAATACACCTAAATAAAAACACAATAATTACGTCTAAAGGCGTACACCTATTGACAATGGGCACAATTAATGATCTTTTAATCTTATTTAACCTTAAACCCTAATCTGATGGCTATGCATTGAAGATGCTGGCATATTCTTAGTCGTCCTCCAAAATCAAAGGGTCAAATTTATTGTTCATAACTTTCTTACATTTATCAAGACATCCGTTAACATGTTTACTTTTTAACATTTACCTAATCACATTAAAAAATCACTGTAAGGATATGTAATTGCCACGTTTAAATGATTAAATAGGATGTCAAACATTTCATATTACCACAGACGGATTACGAATTACCACATACATTTTATGGCACGTGTACATGTTCTTAGCAACAAAACAATATATATTAATTAAACTAAAATAAATATATTGATAATATTAGTTAAACTAAAATAAATATATTGATAATATTAATTAAAATACAAAACAATTATGAAATATGCAACCAAAAAAAAAGGGAATTTGCCATTCATACAAATGAGAATGCAAATTAAATTGAAAATATGAACATTCAATATGATGAGCAAGGTAGATGGACAACCACTTCATTGTCTAAATAATTTAGAGAAAACCAAATTCATAATTTAAAACATGCTATTACATCATTATTTATTTTTTCCTTAATCTCTTAAAAATTAAACTTTGTTATAACATAGGAGCATCCATCACCATTTTGTGATTATTACTTTATACTAGCACACTTTCTTAACCGCATTGATACTTGGACCTGGTTCGACACCGATGATCTCTTCCATCAGGCGTGGCGGCGGTGATCACGACAAACCGGCGATGGTATGGCCACGTCAATCAAGCAAAGGGTGGTGTTAAAACTTCTTAATATGCTAGAAGTCGACAACAATGGCGGAACTTGTGCTGCACAGTTTACCAACGGATTGAAGGAATGAAATTTTCTGGACGTTGAAATGTTCGGAGCATCAATATTACAACCATATCTATTCTGCATAAGATCGAAGTATATGATTATACAGTTCCAATGAGCTGTTGCGCCAATATTACAACCATATCTATTCTGCATAAGATCGAAGTATATGATTATACAGTTCCAATGAGCTGTTGCGTTGATTACGGGCGTCCGGCAGTTTCGAATGGCCATGCCGCAGAAAATCCCCCATCAAAAAACATGTCTGGGCTAATTAAATCTCTGTTCATATAATCATGCAGCTCGCTCGCATGACAGGGATCTTCATACAATGCAAACTGTTGAAAGTTTTCAAACTCGTCCTTGAAGTGCCAATTTTCACCGAGGCATTTCAAATCCGAGTTTTCCAGAAAACCCTCGGCGGACAAGATTTCCTTGGGAGATTGACAGACTTGGTCCTTCAAGTCCAGAACGGGGCTTGAGGGAATGCCGAGATCATCATCCGAAGCCTCTAAAAGATAGCACAGATCAATCCCCGAGTCCGAAACGAGGCTTTTGCTGCTAGAGATATCGGAGGACGGCAAATTATCCTCCGAGTTGGGGGCATAAAAAGTGGAACATGTCGCGCTGATCTCTTCCTCCAGGCTTCTCATGACACCACTTACGAAATCCTCACTCGGAGCGAATTCTTCTTCTTCAGCTGGGGTTTTGTCTAATTGCAGCAGATGACAAATCCGGTCCGTTTCTTCGCCGTTGAAGCGTTTCGGTTCCCGTACATCAGTGGAATCCGGGAGAACCCCCTGCTCTCGGCCGCGTTTTCTGAGCGTCTCAGACATGTTTGACAGACAGACTGCCCCGAGATTCGAACGCCGAACAAAACGGTGAAACAGAGACCGCCCTGAGATTCGAACGCCGAACACAACGGTGAAACAGAGACGAGAGGAGAGGACGATGATCTGGCATAAGGGAAGGGGTTTTAAAAACAATTTATGAAAGATTGCAGACGGCAGGCATGAATTCTCCCGTTCGCCATTTCCCAAATTTAAAATACTGGGGAAAAGCTTTGTTTCATTCGCCGATGTCAATTTTCCAATCAATCATTTCCAGAAAGACTCTGGTAAAACAATTTCAACGTCGCGTCACGATGGCGGTAAAAAGACTTTACTTATTTTTCGTTCCGTGGCGTGTGATCCGGGACATTCAAATCGGTCCGTATTCGTAGGAATTTGGTGAAGAAAATGTGAAGAAATCATTACCAACAACTTCGTTGGGGAAGAATACTTTACAGCGAAAATGGGACCAGCTGACAGTCTTAAAGCCATATCTAGTTTTCATGATGGCAATTCTCAAAATCTTTTTAAAATGAAAGTTGTGTTGTGTTTGTTCTCTTTCCTTAACCACATAACAAGCCCAAACTTGTGACCTGATAGGGATTAAACTACACACAAACCAATTGGTCTATATTTTATGGTTATATGGTTCAAATTTCATAGAGAGTAGTTGAGATTAAGAGTTATTTGTTCGGAATAAAACTGTCTCATAATACATCTAAACTTTACCAAGTCTCACAATACATCTAAACTTTACCAAGTCTCACACAATCTTGATGACAATATCCCACTCATAAACAAATTATTCTTCCATCCACATTACAAATTATTCTTCCATCCACATTACAGCTGGCCCCAACCTACACTCCACCTAGCTAGAAAAAAAATGATAAAAATTTATGACCATGTATGGAATTCCATGCTTTACTTTGTGACTTCCATGATTGAGTACTTCTTCCAATGGGTAGGTGTTGATTATTGATTAAATCCCTTTTCTAGATGTTTGAACTTCAAATATACTCTAATTTCCAAGCAATAATAGTATTCAGATTTTCCAATATTTTTAGTACCTTACCACGAGTCTATGAATGCCACGTCATCATCTATGATGTGTCCATTAATAAGTCGAGAAATATTTATTCCCTCATTCGAAATTGCGCCACTAAGAAAAATATATGTATATCAACAACATTATCTTAAAGATTAGGCTAAGCATGACTTATCACATATCTCATATGGTAGTTGTTCTCCCACTTCATATCTTATTTATTTACAAAGGAATCTATTTTAATAAAAATGACAAATAAAATGTCATTCGCACTAGTGGGGTTAACATTATATACAAGAATCTACTCCATCCATTATAAAGACTTACGAAATCTATACCAATCTAAATGATAAATTAAATGTCTTTTCCAATTTATTATGCAACCTTTAAATATGTGTTCTACCCAACTAATGATGTTGCTTTCACTATCGATCCCACCCAACCAATGATGCTAGTTTTACTATCAATCCCACTTGCTGAAATAAAGCTTTGTTTCAAGCATATTTGTTCTTATCTAGCACATTTTGATAAGCATTGCCCTTGGCCTTTACATTTCCCCTTTATGCAATAGTGCTATTCGTGTTGTAGATGATGAAGCTTTCTCTACTTCAACAATAACTTGAAATATAAGTCAATTAATAGATAAATTTCATAAGAGGTAGAATGAAGACAAATAATAGATAAAATTTCATAAGAGTTAGAATGAAGATTCGAACAACACTTTTATATATAAATTTTTGCTTCAAATTTTTTCTCTTTTTCATAGAAAATAATCTTAGCATTTGAGTTAAAAGTTGGATTGAAATTATGGCTTATGATTGTAATTTAGGTTGGGTAATGGTTAGACATGATAAGTGGGTTATGGGTAATTGGGTTAGTGGTTGCACTACCACAATACAAGGTTGTAGCAATGTTGTAGCCCTCAAACCCTTTGTTGAAGTTTTTTTCCAAGCCTGCATCACATTTTTAAGATATGTTTTTTACATCATCTTTGTGTTGAGATTGGGTTGTTGTTGCAAGTGTTGATGTCCGAATTGGAATTCAAGCACAACACTCAATACCACTCATTTACTTTTAGGGTTCTCAGGGGCTTGTTAATTATAAGATTTATGCTATTTATTTCCCTTTTTAGGGTACTAATCATTCAATCCTGTAAATTTTAAAAGTGCCTTATGTTAGTGATTTTTTTTTTAAATGCTTTCTTAGAATGTGAGGCTAGTTTTAAACAACCATGAAAATTAAATCATGATAAAAAAATCAACAAATTGTTATAAGTAAAAAATTATATTCATTACCAATTAGTTAAAACAATAGCTTCAATGTTGGTAATCTAAGTTAAGACAATGCTAAAATGAAAAAATCAAATTTTGAAGTAACAAGCTTTAAGTGCAAAGTAAACTAAGTTAATATCTGAAACAATTAAAATCTAGCAATTCTAGCAATTAACCATTAATATTTGCAAACTATAAATGTGGGATAATTAATTATAATCATCAAAGACAACATGCATATGTATAATAAATAAATGAATAAATTAGAAGTGATTGCAAGCCAAAAAAGAAAAGTTGTAAAGAGAATAAAATACACAAAATGCCTAAGAGATATTTATTCATAGTTGACGTTTTTTGTATAGCCAATAGTAAACCCAAATAGTCCCAACAATTGCATGGCATCAAGTAATATAGATGTTTATGAGACCATAAGTTGTTCTCACCAACTTAAATCCAAATGGGATGAAGCCATGCAAAATGTAGAGATTTTACTAACCCCACACTTAGACTCTCTAAAGGTTGTCTACATGCATGGTAGTGTTAGTCATATGGAAATTGGTAGAGAAATACAATCATGAAGAAAATAAATAGAATTTACCTCTAGAATGAAGCAACTATGCTTTTCACCCTAGGGTTGAACCTTATATTGTAGCCTACTTACTATTTCTAGCACTACTAGGCCATTGAAGATTGATAAAATGAACTTAGATATGTTGTTGTAGTAGAACCAAGCTATAACTACTCTCTCTTTCTCCATTTTTGAGATAATTCCTCCTCCTTTATAGAAGGATAAGTGGCTAGGTGAATAATCACCTCTTCCTCTTCATTTTCCTCCAAAAATTAATTTCTATAGTATCTTAATTTGATAGTTAGAAAGAAGGAATTGCAAAGGGCAACAAGCTCAAAGTAATTGGGCTCCTATGTTGGGTTTGGGTTCAAGTCACTAGTGTGCACTTTTCTTAGGTCTATCATTATGAAAAAATTAATGTCCACCATCACTGATTAGCATGTTGTGTCCATATATATGTTCAAAATACATCATATAATACATTAATAAATATGTACAAACAAAGTTAACATAATTAATCACACAAAAAACATCATAACAGATAAAATAACACTTATCCTTTAATTAAAATCATTGACTGACTACTGACCTGCGACGTTCCTCCTAGCCATAGACCACACTGCTCATAATCTCTCAACAGTGAGTCACCCCCGTGTTGGGGCTATGACTCCACTAAGGAAAATTCTTCCTAATCCAAACTAAGGTATGATCTACAACACAATAAAGGACATGCCCAAGTGCCTACTCCAACAACAATCCCTACCCACAACCTCTCATTCCCCATTGCCTATCCCACCTAAGGAAATGTACCCCCTTTTCTACCACCATAGTTCTTTGGGTTGTCCCACTCCCCTTCCAGGGATTCAACAACATGCCGATGAGGAATTCTCAGAGCTCTATGGAAGTTGGAACACAAGGATTCCCTCATATGTTTTTGGCACCCACTAGGCCAACACACAAGGAAACCTATTCCCAACAATTCTCTCATCCAAAGACAATGATCCATAGGCCTAACAACCTGCTTCTTTAGCACAAACCACCAAGGATTTATAGGGTAACAAGAACTTCAATTCTCCCACTATCCAGGAAATGGTACAAGTGATGGAATGGGATAATGGAATGGAATCAATGAATGAAGTTACATTGAATTTCCAACCTTATATATGCATTTTCCCTTTTTGACACTTTGCACTCAAGGAACTAATTTTTCCCCCACTTGGTAATTCATTCCTCCACCTAGGAAATTAGGATAAGAATTATATCACAAGACTTAGGGCTTAGGAATAATATTATTTTATTCCTTGTCTTAATCCCCCTTGACTTAGCCCCTTTTCATCTCGAGTCCTAGCTCCCTTTCCCTTTCGGCCTAATAATCACTCAGACACTTTGGCCTAAAACATATATACAAAATAACTACAACTCAAACTTCCTAGCTCACCATCCTATAAAATGTGTGTGCATTTACAACTTGGGGTTTAGCCTAGGGGTATTACATTCCCCTCCCCCTTATTTATGCATTGTCTTTAGTGCATTATATACACATGTACAATCAAAATTCTTCAAAAATATCTAAAAAGATGCAGGTACACCTCCCACTTGGTATCCTCATGCTCCCATGTTACACCCTCAGAACCATAACAAGTCCACTGCACTTTTACTAGGTCGATGACTCGATTCCAGAGCACCTCGAACTTCCTATCACATATGAACACTGACTAGACCTGGAAGTCATCCTCTTGCTCCACCTTAATTACACTCCAACCAATTACATTATTAACATCAGGCACATACTTTTTAAGAAAAGACACATGGATGCAATAGTGCAAGCATGTATGCAACAAGAAAATTCCTCTCTAAGATTTCAAATGGTCCACAATATCTTGTTTCCAACTTTGGGAAGCTCCCCAATTTAAGTGAACTCTTGTTAGCTTTTACTTTCATGAAGACATGCTCTCTCACTTTAAATTCTCTGTGTGTTCTACCTTTGTCTATGTAACTTTTCTACCTGTCCTCAACAACCTTAAAATTATGTTTTAAAATTATGATCTATTATTCCATTTTTTTTTTTAGAAATTATGGCCCAACCACTACTTTGACTATTGGGTTGTCCCAAATCACTGACATGTTTCACTTTCTGGCATATAATGCTTCAAATGCACTCATATTGAAAGATGCATGACACCCATCATTATAAGAAAATTCAACTAAATGCATATAATCTTCCCATTTTGATAGTTTATCCATCATATACATCCTCAACATATCCTCAATCACTTGATTGACTCTCTCTATTTTTTCGATCTAATTTTGGGTGATATGTTGTGCTAAAATTTAGAATTTTCCCAAATCCTTTAGACAATTTCTTCCATAAATTTGATGTGAACTTGGGATCTCTGTCATAAATAATTGTCTTAAGCACACCATGTAGCCTGATAATTTCTCTCATGTAAATCTCTGCAATGTTAATTGCCTTGTGAGTGAGCTTCACTGGAATAAATGGGAAGTTTTAGTTAGCTTATCCACCACCACCATGATGAAATCATGTTGCTTCATTGTTCTGGGCATCTTGGTAATAAAATTGTTACAACTTCCCATTTCCACTTAGGAATGGACAATGGTTGTAGCAGTCTAGTTGGATGTTTGTTCTCAAACTTTTCCTTCTGACATTCTAGACAACTATCTATATAATCAACCACCTCTTTCTTCATGCTTGGCCAAAAGTATTGACTCTTTACAACTGTAACTGTTTTCTGGTATCCTAGGTGCCCAACATAATGCACATTATGCATTTCTCTTAGAAATATCTTTTTCATCTCCTGAGATTTAGACAGATATACCTTGCCCCTATACATGAGGATTCCATCCTCTCTAATCTCATAAATTGTGATTTTCTGCTAAAAGTTACCTTGTTGTAATGTTTCATTTGTTTTCATATAATGTTGATATAATTTTGCAGCTTCCAAAATTCCATGTTTCAAATCAGATTTGTTCATGCTAATGGTTTTAGCATGCATATCATGCAATCTCTTACTGAGTGCATCAACCACCTTGTTCTCTTTACCTTTGATATGTTTTATATCAAAGTCACACTCACCGAGAAATTCCAACCATCTAATTTTTTCTGGCATTCAAATTTGGTTGTCCAAACAAATATTTCAGACCACTATGGTATTTCCTTAGCTCAAATATTTTTTCCATAAGATAATGCCTCCACATATTTAAGGCATGAACTATTGCTACCAATTCTAAATCATGTGTGACAAAGTGTCTTTCATGTTCCTTCAGCTTCCTTGACTCGTAGTGTATAAGATGCCCATTTTTTGTAAGGACTCCTCCAAGCCTTTCCTTGTAGGAATCAATGCACATAATGACATATTCATTTGGATCAACAATATTCAATATTGGTGCACTTGTCAATAAATTATTCAAGTGTTGGAAACTTTCTTCACATTTAGAGGTCCACTCGAACTTCACACCCTTCTTTTGCAAAGAAGTGATTGGATGTGCAATCCTTGAAAATCCTTCAAAAAATCTTCTGTAATAACCTACAAATCCCATAAAATATCTCACCTCTGAGACATTCTTTGGTGTTTTCCATCCTCTAATGGCTTATATCTTCTCAGGATCCACTGTGATCTCTTCCTCTGGAATAATATGGTCTAAATTATGAATCTGCCTCTAATAAAATGAGCACTTTCTCAGCTTGGCATACAATTGATACTCCCTCAATACTTGTAGCACCATTCTCAAGTTCTTCTCATTCTCATATTTAGACTTAGAGTAGATAAGTATGTTATGCATGAAGACAATGACAATCTTATCCAAGTAATTTATGAATGAAGATAGCCAGTGCATTTGACAACCCAAATGGCACCACTACAAACTCATAATGCCCATACCTTGTTCTAAATGTTGTCTTGCTGACATATTCTTCTTTAATTCTCACTTGATGATAGCCTGACCTAAGATCAATCTTGGAGAATATCTTTGCATCTTTCAACTGATCAAAAATATCATCTATCCTTGGAAAAGGATATTTATTCTTCACAATCACCTTATTTAGCTACCTGAAATCAATGCACAACCTCAAGGTTCCATCCTTCTTGACAAAAAGCTCTAGGGCACCCCAAGGTGACACACTAGGGAGTATATATCCCTTCTTCAAAATCTTTTCAAGTTGCATCTGCAATCATTTCAACTTTGGTGTACTCATCCTATAAGGAGTCTTGGACACTAGGGCAACTACATGCATCAAATTAATGGAGAAATATATATCTCTCTTTGGTGTAAACCCCGATATCTCTCTAAATACATCCTCATAATATTTCAAGATTGGATGAGCTTCAATACTTGGTACTTTATCCCTAGCTTCCTCTTCCATATGGGATGCATAAATTTGACATCCTTTCCTGAAGCTTCTTTTCAGTTGCAAGGCTGAAAATTCTTTGATAGATACTACCCTTATAATACTCTGAATTCTTCTCAAGTTACCTTCCTCATCTAGAAAAGTGAATTCTTTTTTGTCGAAGGCTGCGTTGATCCTTGGCATGCTTCTAACCATATGTTCAACTGTATCATCCTCTTGAATGTTGTGCACAATCCTCTTATCTCCTCTATGAGGAAAATCCCTATACATATGATCTCCCTCACAATTCCAACATTTTATAGGTTGTTTCCTTGGCCCTTTTCCCAATGATTTTGTCATTCTGGGTTCATTTTGAGTTGGCTATCCCTAAGACTATTTCTGAAGAATGGTGGCTTATACCCTTTCTTTATTTTCTCCATATTATCTTTCTTCTTGTCAACCCAAGCTCTTTGAAAGGTTGATCCTCCTTTATGTTGAACATAAAGGAACTTGGCTCTCCTTATTGCTTCCTCCAACATCTTGGGATCATCATATTGTATCTTATCATTGAATATTGAAGGTATCCCACTCATTAATCTTTGAATATTGATATTCTCATCCTTGATGAAGTCAACATACCTCATCAACTCTAAGAATCTCCTCTCATACTCATCCATGGTCATGCTCTCCAGCTTGAGTTTAAAGAACTCCTTCATTTTCCTATCATAATAACTCTTGGACAAGTATTTCTTCTGAAAATACTTTGTGCATTTCCTCCAAGTGATCTTCTTCTCATCAATGTGATGGACTTGCATGAGTTGGTCCCACCACATTGATGATTTTTCCTTTAGTTGTTAAATTACAATTCTAACTTCTACCCGTGAGGAATAATTCTGCATATCGAAGTATTTCCTCATTCCCAAAATCCAAGCCTTTTCATCTTTATATTTCTTATTCCCACCATCAAATGTTGGAGGATTAATATTCTTGAACTCTCTTGACAATTCGTCTATTCCAGACCTTCTTCTATGATGCATGACATGGGGCAGACTTGGGTTTCTTTCTAATTTTAAAAATGCATGAGCTATAACAACTGAGCTCCTTGGTGAGTGGTGATGATGTCTACTAGAACTTATAGAGTTCTTGACACTTTTAGCATCATATCTTCTGGAATGAGTTATGTGCTCTTCTGCTTTCCTTGAATCTTATTTTTTATCCATCCTCCACTGCAACATGTTCAATGTTTGCAACAAATGAGTATTCATGTTGTTCTGTGACTCTTGAACTCTCATAATTATCTGATTTTTTTCTCTATATCTCTATACATCTCTTTCCAGGCTTCTCATTGTCTCTAATAAATCTACATTTTTTTTCCTTCTCTATTCCCATTTGACTCAGTCCCTGCATTACCCATGCTAACATGCAACCCTTTTACTTACTCCTCATGGATTTAAGTTTTTTTTGCATCCTCACGTCTCTAGTATTGCTTATGATTCTGCTATGTTCTATTTGTTCGCTTAATTTTGCAAAATGTGTATGCACACAATTTGTTAAGACAAAACAATAATTCTAAAATTCTGGAAAAAAACATGCATAGTTTTTCCCTTTTAAGTGCATCGAAAATATTATTTCTGACTTCTTGTGAATTATAATGGTTAGGTCAAAATTCTCATTGAATATATGGATTCTCACATCTAACATATTTCCAATGACTACTCTCTTGCTCAAATCTGAGCTACAGGCAGAAAGTTTTGGTCTTTTGAATATTACCAATTCCCCCTTAAGTGCACCTTTCATTTGTTGTACATAATTCCAAACAACAACTCCTTCGGAATCTTGACAAAATCCCAGTTGTGTTTCTTCATGCCAACATTTTGAGAAATATTTTCAATTTTCACCTTCATCTGGGCTCCAGGCTACTAGTTACATCCTGTTGAAATTTTGACTATTTTCCCTTTTTAGCACTGAAAGCTACAAACATCTTCTCTTCCGTCCTACACAATTTCAGGTACCTAGATTCCCATTTTGGATCCATATATGTATTCTATGGTCCATGATCTTTCCATAGACTACTTGTGTGCCTCAAATTGAATTCTAAGCAAGGATTTATGCCCTTTAGAAGTGAATTGGTAGTTAAATCATACCTTGCAATGTTTAAGCTATAACTTCCTCATACAAGCTTTGTTTTTCTCCCGTGATAGCTGGCTAGAAATATCTCACTGAGATATTTCATTTAATCTAAAGAGACAAGTTTTAACAAGGGTACATGAAATTCATTTATTGGTTTCACATCCCCAACGATCATTTTCAAACCTATTTGTTAGTGATGCGATACGACTTATGTTATTGTCTCACCACTTTGTTGGTCGCCCTGCCACTGTGGCTACCCATTGTACCATTGGTTGTCACAGTGAGCCTACCATTGTGGCAGTCCATTTCACCACTGCCACGTCACCACCATGTCACCCACCTTGTGGCCTCCATGTCATGTTGACATCATGTACAAAAAATAACCCAAATTTCTCAAAAATGCCTATTTTCAAAATTTCTGCCATGGCCGCCATGAAACTATGAAATTAATCTTCTAATGAACAATTTCATCCCTATGAATGTCTATCATAGGGTCTCCACTCATTTACTTGTGACACATCACCTGCATTCATGGGATATTAAATAATGCCTCTAATTTCACTAGATATTCATAAATACCTCCCAAAATTCTTTTTTTAAACCCCCCTCCCAACACATCTTTCCAATAAAACAAACCCCTATTGTTACTAGCTATCCCCTATTTTTTTACCAAACACCCCTTTTATACCCTCCAATACCTATAAACCCCCATCACCCCACAATATCTACAATATATTGACTCTTTCTTTTACAATTAAAAAAAAACCTTTATGAATGAATGTGATAAGTTATTAGTCAACAAGGTGAATCGCTTGTGATGTCTATTCGACCCCTGCACCTGGAATTTGACACTTCCACATCAAATTCTCAATGAATTTCAGTGTAGAAATTGGGTTTTTTCCCCCAATTTCACCCAATTTCACGTATCTACTCTATAATGTCCAAAATTTGACCAATTATAGGCCAAAACGTGCTTAATTAGAGGTTAAAATAACTGATTTTAACCCCTAGGTTCAATTCCTTCAAATTCCTTATCCCGATTTCATGGAAGTAATTTTGATGAATAATTTGCAGACATTCTCTGAGCTTTAATTCTACAAATTCAACTTCTATGTGTTGAGTCAGGCCCATGTAGACTCAGTGTTCAACTTGTGGCTCTAATACCATAATGTAACGTTCCTAGGACCACACCTGGGTAGGGTTACTAAAACTTGACTTCTGTCACAAATTGAAATTTTGATTTTTCTCCAATTCGGCCCATTAATTTCTATGGTACCATTTATTAATGAATACGTCTTGCATATGAACACTATTATGCAGTCCTAACAACATAAAATACATGCATAAATATATACAATTAAACCACAACAAAGTTAACATAATTAACCACACAAAAAATATCATAACACATAAAAGAACACTTGTGTTTTAATTAAAATCATTGTTTGGATACATACCTCATATGTTCCTCCCAACCATAGACCACACTACTCGTAATCTCTTAGCATTGAGTCACCCCTGAGTCGGGGCTATGAATCCACTAGGGAAAATGATACCTAATCCAAACTAAGTTATGACAGAAAGCACAATAAAGGACAGGCCCAAGTGCCAACCCCAACAATAGTCCCTAACTAGAGCCTCTTATTCCCCACAACCTGTCCCACCCAAGGAAATGTACCCCCTTCTTTTCCACCATAGTCCTTCGAATTGTCCCACTTCCCTTCTAGGGATTCAACAATAGGCTGACGAGGAAGTCTTATATCTCTATGGAACTTGGAACACAAGGCTACTCTCAAAGAGTTTTGGCACCCACTAGGCCAATGCATAGAGAAACCTACTCCGAGAAATTTTCTCACCCAAAGAGAATGCTCCATAGGTATGACAGCTTATGTTTTCAACCCAAACCTCCAAGTATTTATAGGGTGAAAATAGCTTCACAGTTCCCACTCTCAAGGAAATGGTATGGGTGGTGGATTGGAATAATGGAATGGAATGAATGATTGGAATTACACTAAATTCCCAACCTTATATATGCATGTGTCCTTTTTGACACTTTGCACTCAAGGAACTAATTTTTCCCCACTCAGTAATTTGTTCCTCCACTTAGGAACTTAGGATAAAAATTATATCATAAAACTTAGGACTTATGAATACTTTTATTCTATTCCTTGGTGTAATACCCAAGGGCGAGCCCCTGTTGAATTGTAATGATGTTTAATCATGTTTATAGCTGTCTCTTATACACATCTCTGAGCGGGCTGGCAA
>CBVK0100099384.1:0-25694 GCA_900067695.1 Picea abies | reverse complement strand
CCATAACAAATGCTCTCCGTCCAAGCACATAACTACAATTCATTAGGGTCTGTCCTTCCGGATCCATACTCTGCATCAACTTGCTGGAGAAGTGAATGGTCGCGCGGGGGAGCATAAACACTCTGCGATGGCCAGCTCCCAGCATTAATACTAGTGCGTGGGAGGCTGCCATCCGCAGTTAATCCCGCATTCAAAGCCTGTCCATGTGTCGAAGACACGAAACGCCTTGTCACCCCATCCGGGTCAAGTTAGAGAAATATTAATATAAACTATAATTATTATAATCTAAACTAAAATCTAAAGATATTAATTTGTATTTGTGAATAATATTTTAATAAACTTGTCTATGTGGATTAATATGTTTAATTATGTAAATTAGTATAATTAATTTAAGAGGATTTAAATCAAATACAATTAAATGTAACTTGATAATCATAATTAATTAAATTATTTTCAAACTAAAATAATTATAGTATTATATTAAAAATATATAAATTTATTATATATTTTTAAATAATAAGGTATATAAGAGTGATGGAAAGTTAATAATTCTTTTTTATAACAATTTAGTCGTAGTAATTAATTGAAAAAAAAACTATATGAAAAGGTAATTTGAATTGTTCATACCACTATGCTATAATAAAAAAAAAATTGAGTATAAAGAAAAAATGCAGCAAATTAAATTAGTTTACAAAATGTATATTATTAATAAAAGAAAAAAAAATAGTTTTTAATACTTATTTAATTATGGAATTTTTTTTAATCGAATTTTATAAACGATAACATCTACGATATTCAATTTTGGATATTAATATAATTTATTATATAAATAATTTTTTTTATTAAAGGCTGTTAATTATGTTTAGTTTGGGTGGATGAGAAAAATAATTGTTATCCTCCCCACATTGATAAGTCCTTGATAAGTTTTTGAAATAAAATTAAAATTTCAATTCAAATAATCATATTTGATTTATTAATCAACTTATCTATATTTTAAATTACATAGAGTTTATTAACTACCATCCTAAATCTATTTTAACAATTCTTAATTATCATGCTCTTACTTAATATTGGAAAAACAAATATATTTTTTTAGTTTATTTTTATTCAAAGATAAAATTTACTTTACATTTAAGCATTAATTTTCAAATTTCTGCAACTTTATCTATTTCAACAATTCTTCTTTAACATCACCTTAGTTAACATGAAACAACAATTTCAATTTTTTTAGTTTAGTTTTATTGAAATATAAAGTTTATATTTTAACAATTTTTCCTAGTTAACATTGAAACAACAATTTCAATTTTTTAGTTTAATTTTAGTGAAAGACAAAGTTTATATTTTAACAATTTTTCTTTAACATCACCTTAGTTAACACAATTTCAATTTTTTTTACTTCAGTTAAAGATAAAGTTTTCTTTTGATCCATCATGAATTTTCAAATTTCTACAAGCTAAATTGTTTTAAAATGATCCAAAAATTTTAATAACAATTTTATGGTTAAAATTCTAATTATAATAGAATAAAACATTTTATATTAATTTTCAAATTTTTATAAGTTAAATTGTTTTAAAATGATCCAAATTTTTTAATATTTTTTAATAACAATTTTATAGTTAAATTCTAATTATAATTTGAATAAAAAAAATTGATGAGAGAAAATTACATGTATCTCATTCATAATTAGTTTAGGAACTAACTTTGAAAGTTATGCTAATGAATTAAAGAAGCCTTCATTCATTTATTCCCTATCCATCAAAGTGGAGGCTTTAGAGGGTGGGAATGAGAGAATGAGTTAATTTCATTTGAACCAAAGTTTAGTATCATTTTTTGGTCCATTATTTGAATTTGGTTATACATTTATTGGTAAAATCACATTTTTTATTAACCAAAATATTATTTTGAATGCATTAATGAATTTAGTCTCTGGAAAACCCTAAGGCTATATAAATTTAACAACTGAAATTTAAAAATCTCGCAATTTTGAATTGAATTTCGAATAAAATTAATCTAAAAAAACCTGAATTTCAAACAAAATTAATATAAAAAAACTAAACCTAAAACGTTAAACTACGTCCATTCCAACGGTTTACTTCCCCTCCCTTGAATGTCTTTTGAAAAGGTCCCGAGGCGAACATCGTGATTGCACTGCTGTCATTCGTGTGGGGTTTTTCCACGAATTTATTCGAAACGTTTCGCTGGTTCGTGGAACTTATATCGATTTGAAGGGTGGTTTGCTATTTCGAATTTCGTCAGTGGAGCTTATATCGATTTGAATAGTTGTTATTCTGATGTCTCGTAACCCTTGTTCATTCGAAATTAGGGGAAAAAAATCGAACCTTCTAGGGGAGTAATGGTAGAATCTAGCTGTTGTGCCCTCTGCGGGTGGCTGTTGTCCATATCATGTTGTCGAGAGATAAATGCTTGCTTCGAAAGCATGCTCATCCGGTATCTCTATGTAGAGATATATACTTAATAAAGAATATATACTAAATAATGTGGATAAAGAGATTTATTCCCTCATCCCATTTGACCTGAAATCTCTTTATCCCCTCATTCCATTTGATTTGAACGATATCAGAGGAAGGTTTATATATTTATCCACCCCATCTGGAGTGGGTTCATCCTCCGTTGATCGATTTATAAACCATATATCCTGTTCTTGAATTCTTTCGTAGCAAGCCACCTTGTTTGTTTGATTACTTGCTTGTAGTTTATATATTTATCCACCCCATCTGGAGTGGGTTCATCCTCCGTTGATCGATTTATAAACCATATATCCTGTTCTTGAATTCTTTCGTAGCAAGCCACCTTGTTTGTTTGATTACTTGCTTGTAGTGCGCAAGTGAAGGGGAGTGTTTGGACGAAGAGGCAAGGTAAAAGTACAGAGTGTTGCTCAGCCAAGGATGATTTGCCGACTTACTTGTTGCAGTTAGATAGGTTGTAGAATGGCAACAAATTGAATGCTACCTGCCATTCTATTTAACAAGTTTGTCGGCAAATCATCCGGGCGGTGCAACCCGCTGTGCTTCTCAGGCGATCCGGAAAGGATAGCTATGGGCATGACCAGGATCAAGAAGAAGCTGCGAATGAAATGTAATGTGAGTAGCAGATTTTTATATTCTTCTATCGATGAATTGTGCATAGCAAAATCTTTTATTTTCGTTACTCAACTCCCTGCACTGACCCCGTGGTTTCCCGGGCAAATGTTAAATTGGTCTTCTATTTTTGCCGAAGCTAATCAAAATTCGCTGGGATTCCATGAAGCATGCGCTATTTTGATTACTGTATTTTTCTCATCAGGGGATTCCATGAAGCATGCGCTATTTTGATTACTGTATTTTTCTCATCAGCAATGTACCAAGGTGGGATTCGTTTGCTTTTTCTTTATTAGCCAAGGTGGTAGTTCAATTAGCCATCTTTATTGAATGTTACACTAGAATAGGTCCATATCTTCGAAAATCACTTGTAAATTGTAACAACAATAACCGCAAAAAAATTGGTATATCGGAGAGATATAAAGCACAACTAGATGACCTTCGAATGTAATATGACACAGAGAAAGAGATGAACTTTTATATTCATGGAAGTGATCTCATATTATTTTTCTTATTGTACCCAAATATAAATATTTGGGTGTTATACATGTTAAATTAATATGAATATTCCACCTAATAATAATAAGAGATTTCATTAAAAATATATGTAGAATTTGTTTTAGGGAAATTTATCAATTAGTCATCTAGGGAGTCGGTTTAGAGATGCCACAAAATTGACCCAATATAATATAAGACACTAAGATGCAAACCATACCATCCACTCTAAAGGCATTTAGCTTGGAAGAATTCTGGTATACATAGCAACTGCTTCAACAAACATCTATCAAGGTTCATCATGCCAGATTAACTAATTTTGTTCAAACTAATTTTTTTCCATATGGTATGTATGTGTACTACTAATATTTTTATTTATTAGTATTTTCATATGGTATGTATGTGTACTACTAATATTTGTATTTATTAGTATTTTTAATTTCTAGTTGTTAACTTGTCAAAATATTGATGTATTAATTTAATTGAATTTTTAAATAAAATTTGTTTATTCTTAATACATAATTATAATAAAAAATTCTAATATTTTTTTTAAATGATTCATAAAATGGTGGACAAATGGACCACTGCCACAAAGCAGTACCAATCCAAGGGTGGTCACAACCATCATATAAACAAATCAAGGGTAATGTATAACCTATGCATAGTTGTTAATTGAATTGATTCATTCAAGATGCATTTTTTAATTATGTAATCATGTGTGTTTCCATCACTCAAGAGGAGTGACCAAGTTCCTTCTCCACTTCCCATATTAATAGACTTTATTCTCACATATCCTAGTGATATGACTATGCCAAATCTCATAGGGTTGGTTGAAGTAGCCATTGTTGATGCATGTTTGATGGAAATAGTTCATATAGAGGTAATGGTATAGTAAATCATATAATATAATGTTTTATATAATTGTTTTAGAATGACATGTAACATATTTTCTTAGAAATTCTTAGATTTAATTTTTAGTTGAATCATCCAAAAATTTTAATACTCATATCCATGTTTATCTTAATTGGATTTAATTGGCAAAGCCTTTTTCCTCTTAACAATTCATGATTTGTCTATCCATGCCAATATTGGTCATTTAGTGCCTATTGGCATTCCCTACTCATAAGATCAATTCCCCTGCATTAGGATTATTGTGTAAATGAACACGACTATATTGAGTTAGTCACTCCAATTCCTATTTGAATATCCATGTGGATTCCTTTAAATATATACCTTCCCAATGAACAAAATGTTCTTTTGTCTTTTGACTTCTTGTCATTTTTGCAAAATATCTACAATTTCATCATCTTCCTACTTACAAATCCATTTTTTCCAATAATGACATAATAATCATAATAATTTTCTATATCTTGATAAAAATCATACAAGTTTGCAACATTTAATGTTGGTGAAATATCTAAAGTCATAGCAATCCGAACACATGCATGGTCCTATTTTCTTCATTTTTATCTTATTATAAGTGCCTCTTGGGAACCATAATCTCCTCAAATGTGTCGATGCAAGACCTCCTCCTTCAAATATTTCCACTTACATTTTCATATCAACTATATACTAATAACTTTGACTACTCTTCTATAACCGCCACTGCACCTAATCATGCATTTCCTTCATCTTCTTGGTAAATGACTCAACATCCATACAATTCTTACTTGTTTCAAGAAAACATGTCAAATCGATAACTTCCCTTGGTCATATCCCATTCATAATATTGAAAGGGATACTTCTTGTAGACTTATTAATTGAATTATTGTATGCAAATTAAAGAAACATTAACTTATATTGTCTTGGTTTCTCCTCATCAAATCACCTTAGAAGATTTCATAAGATTATTTTTTCTACTTCTATCCATCCATCATTATATGCATGGTATGATGAAAAAAACTACAATTTTGTATTGAGACTCTCCCATAAATATCTCCATAAGTTACCAATAAACTTACCATTTTCATATGAGGTTAAGCTTCTTGAAAACCATGTAAGTGAACCATTACCTTGAAAAGTAAATAAATTATGTTCATGACATCATTAGTATTCTCACAAGGAATTCAATTATCCATTTTTTTAAATCTATCGACAACAACAAAAAACAAAGTCATTATCTTGTTGGCTTCTAGGTAATACCAACACAAAATACATACTATTATCCCCCCAAAGTGTTTTTGGTGCTGGAAAAGATGTATATAGTCTAGTGTTCTAACTTTTGGGTGTCCGCAAGAATAAAGTTGACAAAAAAGTGGTAATGGGGTGAGCACAAAAGTGCTCACGCTGAAAACCGTGCACATGATTGGGACAGATAAAAAGATAGTTTGAGACTTAAAAATTACAAAACAACAATGATGACGTTATTCATTTATTCTAGAACCAATGTATAGTCACCACTCACAAAGAGACACATGTGTACGGACCAGTGCACCCACCAACCATTTATAGAGAATTTCATGGATAGGTGGTTTTTGGTTTTTGGCATTCCTCCTTAGAATAACAAGGATGCCCCTCTCTATTTAATTAGAAAATAATGGGAAAAGATTATATTAGGACTCCATGTTAACTACTTTGACATTGGTGAATTATAGGGGGTGGGTCATGGGTCTACACAACATATATAACATTCAATGCATGACCCAGTGCTAGGTCATTCTCCTCATAGGTGAAGGCCTAACCCCCCTTCTCAACATCCGCCCATCGTATAAATAATCATCCATAAATTGACATGCATATCCACCTTGACTCACAACTTGCTGCAACAATGAATTTTTCTAGCATTATCTCAGTAAGAGCTACCTATAGGTGATCTTGGGAGAGGGGTTGTTCATTCAGGACCTATAGTATATTTCATCTAGGAGAGGGCACATGGACATACTAGGAATTCCTATGACCCTCCCAAATGCTCGAGCTATGACAAGGCTTGCTATGGGCCAACATAGGACACTAGACATGACAATTTCATGGGGGAGGTTAGTATCTTGACCATATCTATGTTCCTAATTCATCACACACACACACACACACACACACACACTTGAATACCATATCTATGTTCCTAATTCATCACACACACACACACACACACACACACACACACACACACATATGGCCAAAAAAGGATACTAGACATGAGAGTTTCAAGTGGGAGGCTAGTATATTGACCATCTATATGTTCCTAATTGAACATATGTGCGCGCGCGCGCGCGTGTGTGTGTGTGTGTGTGTGTGTGTGTGTTGAATTATGAACATAGAGATGGTAAAGATACTAGCCTTCCCCATGAAACTCTCATGTCTAGTGGCCTTTGTTGGCCCATAGAAAGTCTTGTCACAACTCGAGCATTTGTGAGGGCCACATGATTGATATATATATATATATATAGTATGTTTCTAGTTTCTATGCTTGGATAACAGACCCTTGATGTTGGTAGATGCATTAGTCCTAGTTTCCACTAGTGATCTAGTAGTATAAGAAGTCTTCTCGTTCATTGTATTGCATACATAGGTCTATGTTACCCTTGGTAAATTCACCATATTTATTAATTTATTCTTTGGAAACTTCAACAACCATTCCATTTAGCACCACTACCGACATTCCCCCACCACTTTTCCTTGAATATAGGCAATGTCCATTCCTTGACCACCTTGCCCCCTGTTGGGATACTAATTTCCACCTAGAGGGTTTTACTATCGCTCATAGAACCTGTGGGGTTCCAATTCTACCAACCCCCCCAACACACATTTTTCGTCCTATCCATATATAGTTGTTGCAACCATACACCATGATTAATCATCCTTGTTGAAGCCAAGGCCATTTCAATCCATTGAGGATGCACTATTACACTCCCACACCCCCCCCCCATCCATCATATGATGTAGATAACATATTCCATGCCAAAATATATGTTACATCAGTGCCTCTTGTAAAACCTAATGCTCCACCTACTAGTTACTCTTTGTCATTGCATGAGTTATTCATGGTCATATTATTCATTGATGATTTTTTTATGCTTTATGAATGTAATTTATTTTATGAATTTATGTTTAAATGTCAAGCTTTGATTCTTATAACTATTGCAGGGTGGGATATATGAGAGATTAGGATTGTAGAAGATCAAAACAACCTCGTGATTTTCAATATCATTTATAATGACTTCTCTTTGCTTTAATTATACAATATCATTTTATCATTATGTCAATCTATTGTGGAAAAAATTATAAGAACATTGTTTGTATTTCGAATCTTCAAAGAGATGAATGACACCCAAAGTGAAAAATGACTCGAGGTCCATCTTTAAATAAGAGGATAAATATTGAATTCTAATATGCACCTAATAGTTGCAATGGTGGCAATGGTCAATAAGTGACAAACGCATGTCATTTTCTATCTAGGAAACCATATGTTATTATTCCATGTTTTGTATATTGGGAAAAATGTGTGGTTTTGTAAAAAATGTACAATTTAAATTATTTTGAATACACAGACACAGACTTCGTGGAACATGCTCTATGAACTAGAATGTTTGTGTATTTGATGTTGATGAATGATCATGATGATTAATATTCTAATGATGATGAATATATTAAAAATTATTTTCTCCATCGAGACAATGAAAACTAATGAACTAAAGATCTAAAAAAAATCTAAAAAGAGTAATTATGTAGAATAGGTATAAATAAACGTCATAGTACTCAATTACGGAAATATAATATGCATAAAGAGGAGAGTTTCTTTAATCATAGGTTAATTCCTATCCTTTGGTTATGATATTAGAATCATCCTGGATGGTCTCACATCTATCCTTTTGTTTCTTGGGATTCACATGAAACATGTATTTAGATATAACCAAATAAATGTTATGAAACTTGTAAAACTAAGGCACATTTGGAACTTTTGGAAAATATTAGCTTCTGTGCGACTCCAAATATTCTTCAATAACACAATAATATTTGTGCCAAGAGTCAGTAGCATCGAAACCCTAAAAGTGGGACAAGTGGGTTACAAACTGCATAGTATGGAATTCCTTTCACATAGTAAATAAAACGCTAAACCAAAAATCATTCTAGAATCATTACTACAAATGCACAACCTCCATATCCACTTTCGCAACACACATTTGGATATATGTTACTTTATACCCTATGAACTTTGGTCTATGTCACAACAGATCACAATAGTATCTACAAGATTGAACCTACCCTCCAACATACATATCCACAAATAAATGATTACTTAGAAGAGAGAAGGAAGAATATGGTACCTTGTATCCAAGCATTTCATGAAGATCTTCGATCGTGACCTTTTAATTTCTCCGGACCTTTGCCTCTACCAGTCTACAAAAGAAACCGATTAGATGTTGCAGCAAGGTAGTTATCAAATTAAATTATAAATGCAACATGTGAATCTAGATATGTTAAAAAAATTCAACATATAATAACTAGTTAAACATAATTGCACATAGATTGGAGGGAAAGATAACTCTTTTATTAATCAACATGAATTGGTGAGTTACTGCCTAATTCTTATTGATGGCCTTGAAACCAACCTCCTAAATTACTCCACTAAACTTTTCAAGCATCAAATTAGAATTGGATTACTTCCTCACATAATCTAGGAGGGATAGGAACACACCCAACAATCATATAGGAGAGAGGAAGATATATTGAAAAGTAAATTTCCATATCAGTGGATATTACTTAGAGATTCAGGGAATAAGTAAGCATGCAAATTGACAACATATTCTTCCACCAAGGTTGTCTCTCCTCATAAACACCCCCATAGGTTCTTATATACCATAATAAATAGGTTGGTATGGTCATATTCCATTTTGTATGAGAAATTTGGGATTTAGGACCAACAAAACCGATATACCCCACCCAAAAGTAAGGAATATTTTTATTTTTCAAAAAATTATGGGCGTATGCGATTTGCACACTAGAAAATAGCATATATACATGAGTTTCACATGGATGAATAATGTACATAAAAAAATAGTGTTTTTTAAGATGATTCAGATGAAGGAAAGTGGGATTTGGGTTTTCAAGCTGAGGAATGGCCAAGGCCATCTCACGGAGGCAATTTTCTATTGAAATTTGTCCTGTTAAAGATGCCCCCTAATGTGTGAGGTCAAAAGAACAACTGATGGATGAAATACAGTATGAGTCTAAGAGGTGAGGATGCATCGAATTAAGTTAAAATGAAAGAACCCTGACAACTTGTAACATCTCGCTCTTGCGCACACCTGATTGGACTTATTCTTTGAGGACACTTGCGTGCAAGTGATCCGGTTCATTATATGATTGACTGCGTCACTTATGGATTTTGATGATGTTGTGATCTGACGATATGTATTTTATTATATTTGTCTCGAAAGGTGCTATTGACTGGTTTTTACTATGTGTGCAACACTTTGGACCGATTGAGGATGTCGATGGCATCTATGGACCTCCTTGGACTTGGGATCGAGTCAGAGAGTGGATTGTTATGGTTTGATTGTTTTTGATATTACATATGTGACATATGATTGGTATATTATGATGTTGATTTTAGATCGTTGAATGTTTCGTTGATGGATGCAAGATGACAATAGCTTGCAAACCATACTCACATTTGGAGTAAAGGGGTCATGCTTGACAACCAAATATATTGACAGAGAGGTATGGAAGCATCCCTACCACAACCTACTAGTACTCTCATTGTGGCTCAAACTGTAGGTTAACAATTACCTAGTTCGAGAGATCCACGATGTCATGAGGGAAGACTNNGTTAACAATTACCTAGTTCGAGAGATCCACGATGTCATGAGGGAAGACTGTGACAGTCGCTCATGATGATTCTAAGGGGCATGAAATAAGGTAGGGTCCTTATTCCTTAAAGGCCCTTATTCTCCCACAAGGTCACTTGACACAGTATTGACTCAAAGGGTTTGACTTCTACCAAAATTAGTCAAAATACGAGTAGCACCCTTGGAGCATGTAGTGCATCTTGAAAGGTACATCACATAAATGAAACATGAATGTAGGCGAGTTGCACCCTTGGAGCATGTAGTGTGTCTTGAAGAGCACATCGTGGTTTTAGCACTCGTGAGTCAATGAACCTAGGTACCTAGAAAAAAATATCTCATTTTGACTTGGTGAGCCTTAAAATAAATGTTGCATGAGTAAAATTTAAAAATTACAAAATTTTCCATAAATGATTTTGTTGAGCCTAGTTGAATTTAAATCCTAGCTCTAAGTAGGACATGAGAAATAAAAATTAATTATGAAAGTAAGAAAGGGGGAGGAAGAACATGGGGTAAAAATTTAATTTAAAATTAATGGAGGATTAAATTATTTAAAAAATTAATTGTTGTTTATGAGAAATTTCGAACTTAGACAAAACGGGGAAACTTAATTACAAAAGGAATGTGGAACATAAGAGGGAATATAGTGTAGAAAACTTTCCATTTTCGAACTCAACTAAGCTTTAAGAAAGGTGTTAGTTATTAATAGAATGTGAGGGAATAAATGGACATCGATGAACTTTTTTAAGAACGCTTTTAGGTGGGTGAGGGAATTTGGAATTTGGACATTATTAATTAAATAAATTTCAGGTGCAACTAAGCGATTGAGTGACAAGTGTACGGGGGAGAATTTTCCTAATAATAAGTTAATACAAATAATTTAATGTGCATTTGGAAACAATCCACTAAGAAAAATCTATAAAAGAAAGGGCAGAGGAGGGGAATGGATCTTATTTGGTATGCATAAGGTTATGCTGTTAGATTTTACTCTTGACTGATTTTCCTTGTGGGAGTGGGATACCCATCTCGGATAGAGAGTGGTAGCTCAACCTTATGAGGTGAGTTGAGAGCTGGCTTTCTCTTGCTTGTGTACGTGGCCCCTTTGCAACTCGGCGGTCTTAGGGGGAAGAAGAGTACCCCTAGCGTTGGTTGGTAGGTACCGGCGAGGTCCGAGCGAGTGGAAAGGAGCTGAATGGAGCGCAAGTGCGGAACAACAACGTCAAAACCTTTGCCTTCTCTTAAGGTACACGTGTATAAATTTTGCAATTGTAAATAGTTTAATTTTGTATGTGGACTTATATTTAGATGAATTGTGGTAATGGTTTTCTGGATCTGTGGGTCGAATTTTATGGGTTCCTCTCTCCTTTATTTTGCTGCCTACCCTTACCCAGTTAGATTGAGTCCACCTTCGAAATCTCCTAAAAACCCAATTGATTTTACTCGGCGCCTTGATTTTACTCTACATATAATTGTCTCTTCCTATTGGTTTTATTATCTCTGTGTTGGGTGGTTAAATCTGTTCATAACCAGTTTTGTTATTTCCTCTGCGCCTCTGGAGGGTTCCTCTTGCGATTATTTTCGAGTCATGCTTCATTTCCAGCCAGGTGTTTTGCTTGGTCGCACAGAATTTGCGTAGCCCTGCGTTTCCCTATTTTTGGGTTTTTGCTCTGCCCCTATGATGCGGTAAAGTCCTCCGTTGTTCTTACTATAATACCACTCGTTTATGTAACAAAATATTCATGCAATGTCAATGATGGAGTCGGTCCCACAATATCGCTCCAAGCTATTTTTCGAAGTGCTTTTTCGCAAATTCTTACAATCGGTTTAATGTAAGTTGGAATTAGTATTTAATCTTCCTAATACATTCTTTGGGTTGCAGCTGAAGAAAAAAAAATTCACCATCGGTTTACATTTAGATGAAAACTTTTTCTTTCCAATCTTCCACATAGGTTTTTTTATTAGCTGTGTATAATTTAGTTCAATATACAAATAATGTATCAAAAACAATTAAGCGACTATTCATCCTCCTAATAACACCGACGATGAGAGAAGTTGAAGTTTGACAAACATCAAGACATCTTCTTCATTATGCAAGAAAGGAGACGATTTTCCCAATAGAAATATCGGATATAGCCCCTCCACATGATCCATGTTCGTTCTCATTTGCAAATCCTTCACGCTTTAGCACCACTTACACCGTCAACGACAACACACACACATCTGGGAGTATTTAGTTTTGGATACCACAACACCGCCGCTTCGTTCTACCTATGTATCATGTTGTTTGCAGAGATGACTTGTGCATAGTCATCAGTCCCATTACACAGTGTAGTCATAGCTACTAAGTCTCACTTCTGGTCTGAGTGCCCATTTCTCGGAGTTCCCGAGAGTTGTCTCGAGGTACCCTCTTCCACGCCTCTCCAGAACTCCTGATTCTGATTCCCTTACTTTTGTTTGGTTCCCTTTACACAACGAAAAGGGTTAACGCTTGTGATTTTCTATCATACACAGGTTTAAGCTCTTCCGGTTGTTTTTAAAACTGCTAGCGTTTTCGTGGCCTCCTTTATCGTTTTGGCACTCGGGCTTGTGTTGCGCCCAGAACCCCTCTTCTCTGCGCAATCTCCCTTGATCACGTTTTTACATTCATACTTTCCCTTTTGTTCCCAGGGCAAAACTTCCCTGGAGCGTAATTCGCCACCTCAACCCTTTCCTCCATGTGTTCCTTAACCTTAGAAACCAGAGTATATGCATGCCATATTTCTCTGCGTTTCGATCGCTTGCCCTGCTACGCGTGTTAGTTTTCTCTCAGCGATTTTGGTGGCAGAGCGAATCGTTGATATCCTTATCTCAAGTTTTAATACAGTGGATGTGTTTCCAGCTATAATTAATTATGGATGCAACTATAGAAATAGATTTAAATGTCTCAGAATATTTTGAGTTAAAATGTTAACTCAGAATATCGTGCTGTTGGATTTACTGTACAGTTAAAATTTATTTAGTTTAATTCCTTTAAAACAAAATGTATATATTACATTTAAAATTTTCTAATTCTGCTTACAGTTATATCCAAAAATATCATGTGGTTACCTTTCGATTCAGTTCCAATATAACTGATATCGCACTTCAATCCACCAGGTTAATTCATATTTAGTTTAAATTGAGTTATTGGAAGGATGCTAGATTGGGCATAGTCTCCCTGGCACACGGAAGAGAATGATTTAGCATTCAATCAATGGCTTATTCTATATTCGTTTAGTTAATAATGTCTGAATTAGTTTTTTTTCTAAATTGTTTTTATATAATTCTCAAATTGGCAATCCCCTTTTTATTTTTATTTTTTATAAGATTCGTCAATAAGTTTTTCACCTCTTGGCTTGCCTCCTTTAAATACTTTAATTTTATCTTGATATTTCAATAGGATGATAAAATTATGAATGATTTTTGGATTGCATGAAGATACTAATCAATCAGATTCCTCTTATGCTCTTTATTGTAGTTTTCTCAATAACTTGCATCAAAATTTAAGTGAGTTTTTGGGTTTCCTTGTGATGGAAAAATGTTATGTGTGGAATGACAATTATGATCAAAATAATTTTTATAAATCGATTCCAATCTCATTTTAATTGTGTATTCTTACATCTTGTTTTAAACAATGATTGATGATGTCTATATGCTTGTTTTTATTGGCTATGATTTTACGACTTATATTTGGGAACATTGAAGTGGTTTTTTTGATTGATGGTATTTCTAGAGGTAGAACCTTGCCACAGGTGAAATTTCTCTATCAGGAAGTTTTGAGGGACCACCTTCTTCTTCTTTGTTAGTAACTAGAAAATTCTTATTAGTCCTATTTATTTTTCTCTTCTTTCTTGAATATGCTTGCACATTCTTCTCAACATGGGTAGGTGTTTGTCTTTTGGACTGTGGTGCAGGAGCAATATCTAATTGAAAGTATGATATATCTCGGAAAGTTTCCCAGTCATTGTTAGTCTTCTTCAACTCCTCCAACACTAACATCTTGATCAAAGAAGAGTGAAAAAAATTGGTGTCCACCTACTTGGAATTTTCTTGGACTCTATCTGACATCTTGCCAATACTCCTGAAAAGGTAAAATGGAAGGTTGATGGATTATTTCCTAGTGAAGTGTATAAATACTCTCGTATGGTATTGGTATACCATATTGAACCTCCCTTCACATGTAAAGTACATTTGGATGACCCTCAACATCTTGTCAAAATGTTCCAGTATGTGGCTTATGGGCACTCCTTTGGACAGGTTATCTCCTTGATTCTCATGTTTAAATAATTCCCTGGAAAAAGAAGAGTTCAGAGTCATGGATTTAAACCACTTCTCCCCACGATTAGGTATCTCTATAGCTACATAAATAGAATGCTCAGATACTTCAAACTCCATCATACCCACCTTAGTCTATTTTCCACTCAAATTAAGTGCAAATTGCTTGGCCACTTTAGCATGCCCTCTTTGCATTTTCCAACAAAATTTAAGGCAACCCACCCTCTGAAAGTATTCCTTGAAAAAATGTTCAGAGTTGATGCATTGCATATGATATGGTTCAGTTCTCACAATCTAACCCCCTTGTGGATTTTCTTTCTGTGTTGAATGTCCATGATTTATGTCTTAAAAACCCTTGTGTAGCCTCTTATGAAAATGCTATGTGAAATATATAGTAAAACATGGGTTTTTAGGGTTTGATTGAAGAGTTGATATACTCAGAGTTCACCTATATCAAAACTTATACACAACAATGGTATGAAGTGGGTAAAATTGCAAGTAGGAGTGATAAAGGGACAACAATTCATTTTGAGTGAAAATGCAGACAAGAAAAAGAGACAACTCTGTCAAATTAGAGGGTTTCCAATGCCAACACCAGTTCGCAACACACAATTGGTGGTGTAATTGAAAGAGAATTTATGAAGGACTAACAATATTTTTCATGTCTGAGAGGGAAAATATATCAATTGGTTAAAACCTGGGCCTTAGATAGATTTAAAATTTGACAAGGATTTGGTCAATGAAAATATCGAGGATTCTCAGTGCGAGTCTGCAACGTGCAATTGGTGTTGCAAGGTTATAATAGATAGTTCGCAACACAGACTTATCAATGGGAAATATAAATTGTTTTCAAAAAGAAGTTGTAGGATGATCTTGAGATAAAAATATTGATCAATTATTAGGGTTTATAAAACCATATAGTGGGTTTTAATGGTGCAAAGGGTTAGCATCACATGCACATTTAACAGTTTGCAGTGCCAAGCACCGGTTCACAGTGTGAACAATACAGAACATATTTACATCCTCAATCAACCATTTATCAGCATGCAATTATCAAAGGGGTACGTGGTATGTATTAATTAGGTCAGTGCGTTTTGAACTCGAGTTGGTCTTTAAATGAAAGCATCCAATTCTCCTCAACCTACTATAGTGATTTCACAGTGTAGTCTACAACACCAATCTGCAGCGCTAGTTTTCAAACTCCAATAGCACGCTTCATGGGAACTATTAAAATGGTTTCTTGACATAATATCAAAAATCATAATGAGTTTAATGCACTGAAGATGATGAGATCTCCCCTTACACGTTTCAAAGAGAAATGATGAGAAATTAGTGCACAAGGTACTTCTTGGTGCACTGTGAAATTTTATGTGAGTTGGAAACAAGAAAAAATGATATCCAACTTAACACGTAAATGGTTGGAAAATGACATAATGATATTCTGTATATAGACCCTTGAGATGTGACATATGATGATGATGATTTTAGGACTAGGGTTGAGACCCATTTGACCCTTATTTCCTTCATGATGATAAATGATAGAGGGTTGAGACCCATTTGACCCTTATTTCCTTCATGATGATAAATGATAGAATGACACCAAAGTCACTAAGCCAAGACTAAAAACAAGGTTAAACTTATGTAAAACTCAAAATTTGAGTTATGATATGTGATATAAACCAAACCCTAATACTTAAAGTCCATATGACTAAAAAAAAGACAAATCTAAGATGTTTTGACCCATACCATCTTATGTGATAACATTTGGATCCATAATGTATGGAATACTCCCTGTGACATGCCAAGAACATGCAGTTCCAGTGCCTTATCCATTGGGAAAGGAGTCATTATTGAAAGAAAAAAAAATAACTAAAAACTAGTATTTACAATCAAATGAAGCCACTCATGAATTTTAGAAAAAGTATCTCTTTAATAAATTCCCATTGACTCAACCACTAGGAATTTCAACATTTTCCAAATTGTACAACATGAAAGTGTTATTTTGTAAAACTTTAGAAATTTTAAAAGGACCCACCCAAAGGGATTTGAATTTACCATGTTTTCCCTTGTCTTTCACTTGAGCATCCCACTTGAGTACCAGGTCTCTAAGCGTAAAATCCTCCTCCTTCACTTTCTTGTAAAAAACTTCTTTGATTTTTTCTTGATGAGCCAGGTCTCTAAGCGTAAAATCCTCCTCCTTCACTTTCTTGTAAAAAACTTCTTTGATTTTTTCTTGATGACTATGTGATTTATCAAAACACATCTTCCTGATTTGTTGTACTTCCACAAGTTGAGGCACCCTCCTCATCATATCATCTAGTTCCCCTTCTTGATCTTGAAGAAACTTTTCCACAGGTAAGGATAATTGAGCAGGGAAAACAACTTCAGTTCCATATACCAACTGAAATGGTGTTATGCCAATTGACCTTTTGGTGGTTACTCTGTACTTCCATAGGGAAAACTTCAACATTGTATCCCATGACTTCTTGTTATCTTCCAATAGTTTTCATATGATCTTCACTAAGACTTTGTTGGCAGATTTTGCTAAGCCATTACTTTGAGGATAGTATGGAGTAGAGTGGATAAGTTGAATCCTAAATTCTTCAAAAAAATTCACCAAAGGCTCATTTTTAAGGGATGCAACATTATCAGTAACAATTTTATAAGGATAACCAAACCTTGACATAATATCTTCCAAGAAACCAATAACCACTTTCTATGTTTCATTTCTAGTGAGAATGACTTATGTCCACTTGGTGAAGTAATCAGTGTAATAATCCAATGATGTTGGTCACTTGAGGATGGATGAATTTCTCCAATAAATTCTAACACCCACTGCTGAAAAGGGGCCAAATACCACTATGGGTTTCAGAGGGATAGATTTGAGTTTTTATTTTCCAAAGAATTTTTGACATTTGTCACAGCTTCTCATATTTTCACACACATCACTCAATAATCTAGGCCAAACATACCAAGCTCTATGTATCTTATATATTGTAGTCCTCCAAAAGTGCTGACCTCCACATAGACTCTCATGAAATTCAATCATATTTTTTTTTTCCTCTTCTGGATCCAAACATCTTGAAATAATCCCTACAAGATCTTTCCAATATAGAATCTGATCAATAATGTAATACCTCACTGATTTAAGCTTCAAATCCCTTACCTTGGTCTTCTCAAGTCCAGTGGGAGGTTGCAAATTTTTCAATAAATGGATGAGGTCCTTATACCATTTGCATTCTGCCAATTTTGAACTGATATGTAAGCTACTATTAGGAATATTATATTGTTGATTTAAAGAGTTAGTACTCATGAAATTCACTCCCAATGCATTACAATTTGATTCAACCAACAATCTAGCTAAACCTTGACCATTAACTAACTTGGTGGGTTTCACTTCAAGATCAAACTCCAAAATTTTTTAAATCCACTTACTTCTTTTCCCATCTATATTAGGATAAATCAGAATTTATTTCACAAATCTTGAAGTGGCACGAGCAATAATTTTTTAGTGAAAAACATATACCCTAAACTCTTTTAGATATTTTACTAAAGAATATGTGTGTTTTTGCATGATATCATATCTGACTTCAACATATCTCAAGGCCCTAATGAAAAAAGAAATAGGTTTCTCCATTCCATCTCAATTATTTTGAAGAAGGACAACAACTATGGTATCAATTGAGGAAAAGGAAAATATCCAAAATTCCTTTGAGTAGTGAGGATTGATCAAAATAGGAGCATCAACCAGTGCTTGTTTTATTTTCTCAAAAGAATTTCTATCTTTTGGTGTCCATTTTACTTCATTTTCTTTCCTCAACATCGGTGTGATGAATTTCACTAACTCAACAAAGTTATATATAAATCTCCTCAATAATTTTATCTTACCTAAGAAGGGCTGAGTTTATTTCTTGGACCTTGGGAGAGAAATATTTTTGATATCCTCTACTCTATTTGGGTCAATTTTTACTCTTTCAACTGAGACAATATGTCCTAACAACTTACGTTCCTTCATGGAAAAAAGAGACTTCTTGGGATTAAGGAACAACCCATACTTTTTTCACTTCATAAACACTTTCTCTAAATGTTTTGAATGCTCTTCATCAGACTTGGAAAACATTGTGATATCATCCAAGTAAATAACCGAAAAATTGTCTTTCTCTCCAATAAATGCAATGTCCATTGCACATTGAAAAGTTTCCCCTGCATTTATGAGACCGAAGGGAATCTTGGAATACATGAATGTAACTGAAGGAGTAGTAAATTTTGTCTTTTATCCATCCTCTCGTAACAAATAAATCTGATTGTAGCCCAAAAACCCATCAATCATTGAAATCGTTATTGAGCTTGTCACCATTTGCAAGATATGATCTATTTTTGGTAAGGGGTAGTTGTCTTTTCTGGAACACCTGTTTAAGTTACTGAAATCAACACAAATCCTGATCTCACCATTATTCTTTCTAACAGGGACCAAATTATCTATCCAATCATAATACCTCAAAGGTATAATGATCTAATCATCAAGCAGTTTTTTGACCTCTTTCTCCATAATAGGCAATGCCATAGGGTTGATCTGCCTTAGTATCTATATGAAATGTTTGGTGTCATATTTCAAAGGAATTATATGCTCAATGATGTTATTATCATAAGTTTCCAACTCCTCATACTTTCATGCAAAAACATCAATAAACCCTTTCAATGGTTTGATATATTTATCCCTTTGATTTCCTGACAAACTATTCATCTATTTAACATATTTGGGTTCCTCTTCAGTTCCAAGATTGCATTCTGTCAGATATTCATGTTCATTAGAACCACACACTTTCACATCAACATTATTATTATCAAACAGTCTCTCCAAGGGAACCAATCCTCTAGGAATACAGTTGCTACGTAACTGAACAATTTTATGATTTGCAATCTTGTTCAGAAATTTATCAACATACAGATTTTTATCAAAATCTGAATCTTGATCAATATGAAGAGCATAAAATTAATCTACTCTTTCCAAAAACCTCTTTACTTATTGATCATCTTGAAAAAAATTCCAATTCTTGGCATTATTAGATATAGCGGGTCTATATTTCACCTCAACATCATATAGGATTTGGAGGTAGTGGGATTTTGAAATTACTGGCATAAACAACTAAGCATTCAAACAATGTATTAGCCTCTATAGGAACAAAAGGTATGTTGAAGGCTAAGAAGAAATTATCAATAAGGTCCTACAACTCATTCCTATAATCTTTGACTCTTGGATTCTTTCCTTGATAGATGTTTCTGATTTGATGCACAATCAACTCTACATCTCCAAAAAATGACAATTCTTCAATTTTCATGTCTTTTGCAGCCCTAAGCCCAAAAAATAAGGCTTCATATTCTGCTATATATTTTTTTTTCAAATTCTAGTTTAAAGGACAAGGTTATGACCTCCTCATAAGGATAAATGAACACTACTCCAACACCAACACTATCCTTGGAATATGCACCATCAAAATACATTTTCCATGTTTGAGCACCTTGTCTAGTTGTCTCACATGTTGTTGGTGAATGGTTTTTTATTTCCAATGGTTACTGGGGAAAATAAGAAACATGTAGAGTGTTATTTAATAAATAAGTATCAACAACATAGATGAGATGGTTTTTTGGGTTTCTGTCATCACTTATGATATATGCAACTTGTGCCTCTCTATACAACCTTATATGTTCACCCCAAAAGAATGGTATGGTAGCATAAGAAAGATCCATTTGCAATGTCCCTCCCAACCTCTTGATCCATGATATAGATAACAACATCATGAATTTCGGAGGAACATTTGCAACTACAATATCCATAATTATGTTCTTCATATGTAGTTGAAAAAGAGTGACAACTAGATCTTTAATTACTTGAAGACATTTTACTTTTCTTTAGTTAAAAGAATACAAATCATGATATTATTTAGTAATTTCCAAACCTAATTCATCCATGACAACCTTAGGAATTAAGTTGTGGGATGCACCTGAGTCCATAAGAAAATTGTGAAAATGTGTGTCACGCACATTCAAAGAAGTGTAAAAGGGAGGAGAGTCATCTTTATCTTCTACTAGTGGTCCCAATCTAACTTCAGGTTTCGCATCCTACAGGTTAACTGAGTCTCTTGAAGAGGAATAATATTCTATTTGCAACATCTTTGAAATAGATTTTCTGAAATCTTTATTTTTCATCAACTCTAGGAGTGCAACAAAAATATTGATTTTTTGGATTTCATTCTCAAGATTTAAACAGGATTGGGATTTTAGAATTTCCTTTGTCTATTGAATAGGATCCTTGATAATGGGTTGATTTTTTTGTTCTCTTGTTCCCTTATTTGGTGCAACCACTGTCTTGGGAGGGGTATATGTTTTTTTAGGCTGAGCATATGTCCTTGGTTTCCCCTCCTTAATTTTTGACCTGAAATTATATTTGTTTTGACTTTCATTGACATTTTCTCCTTTACTTAAATCATTCAGTTGATTTCTCATTAAATAGTCTTCATAATCAGACTGGGTTAAATGAGGGGAGGAACTGTATCCCCCAAACAATGACTCTCTTGATCTGCTTCCTCATTATTTCCCTCTTCATCCTCAACCAAATTGTTTGTTGAGGATTTTGAACTTTCTGATCTTCTCTATTTCTATGATATCTTTGCATAATTTGAGATGTAGTATTTGGCCTTATGAAATTATTTGTGTTTCCAAAATATCGAGTGTTTATATTTTTTTTCTCCCTTCAAGTTTTGATCTTTCCATTTCTGCAGAAAGTGACTTAACCAACTTAGTCAAATCATCAACTTAAGGATTAATTCTTGAGGAATATAAATATGAGGGTTTTATTTTTATTTTTTATCCTATCTCTATTAGATTCAACCCTCAAGTTATATGTTGCCAATAAGTTTTATTCAACCTCTAGAGAATCATCTTGCATATGGGCCAATGTTGTGGACCTTCTCTCTCTCAACAAAAGACAAAATTATGGATGAGAGGCACTTGCATAGGTCATTTTAGTAGAAGTTTCAGTGAGTTTAATCTCAGTAGGAATTTTGTTGTACATATTGTTAAATCTCTTTGAAAAATATGACATCGATTCACCTTCTTTCCTTTTAAGAGCCAAAAATTCTGTAATGTAATATAAGAAATCCTTTTTTCACCCCAATGTATTAAAAAGGCATCATCTATGGCTTTAATTCCAAATATTGATCCAAGATCTAAACTTATAAACCTCTTTGTATCTTCTCCATATAGAGATTGCATAAAAACCCTCATCGAGACATCTTCATTTTCAGTATTCAAATTATCTGCATAACTGTAAAATGTAGCAAGGTGTTCTTATGTAGTTATTTCTTCCTCTCTTGTAAATTTAGGCATGTACTTAAGTTAATCTCCTATTGGAAGAGAATTCATGGGTTGAGGAAGAACTAATGGTGCATACCTAGTAGCCACAATGTTATCCATTCTTTTATGAGGAGGATTAATCCCAACCATTTGATTTGGAAAAGGAGGAATTTTACTTTTAGGAGAAGTAGAAGGTTATTTGACATGTAAAGATGCAATATGTATAATAGGTGGTTTTGAAAAACAAGGAATATAAGGTGGAGAATATTCAGGTTTAACAAAATGTGGTTGGGACACAAATGAAGATAGGGGAATGTTAACAAAAATTGAGCTTCCTTCTTCTTTGGTTATAGGAAATTTAAAAGAATGGGGAGAAGGAGAACCTAAGAGAAGGAAATATTCCAAACTTTCAAGTCTAAACCACTTTACAATTTCAATAGATGCAAGAAAATCAAAATTTTCCAAGTTCTCTTCTTTCAATGAAGGGGAAAAAGTTGAGTATTCTTCAAGAAAATATCCTAGTTCTAATTTTTTAGGAGTTTCAGTAATACTTAAATGAGAAACATGAGAAAAAAAAATGTGTATGGAAAATAGAGTCAGGTAGGTCTCCATAAATACGTAAAAATTTAGAAGAGGAGGCTCCTTCCAAAGCTTTTCCCTTCTTTATGATTTTTTTTGGATTAGGTTTAGGTGTAGCTAGAGGTAACTGTGGGTTAGAACTCATGTTCCTAATATTGGGAGCCAGACATGAAATTTGGAGCCTCCAAGTGGACTATGCAGTATTTATGTTTACTAATTTTTGTATACCAACAAAATCAATAGTGTCTTTGTCGTACAACCTAGGGAAATATCTCCAATTTGTTCCCTAGAAATGATGCCAAAAATGTTAGCACTAGAAGTCACATCTAGACTATCATAGATTTAATCATAATACCCATTAGAATGTTAATATAGTTTTTTTAAAAGTGTGGCAAATGGATGTGAAACTCATTTTGTAATGTCAAGCATAAAATCCTCCATGAAATACACACCAACAAACAAGGATTTGAATGGATTCAAATCAATCGTTAAAGATATAAATGGACGATATAATACTTAGAAACAAGAGTGAAATATGTATATCAGATCACGTCATGTACTTCTGGAATACATATGGAAGAAAAACTAATTTGAATTAGAACTTCTTAATCCAAAGAGGAAATCACTTTGATAAACTTGCATGGAATACCACAATAAAGCATTTATTGCAATAAGGAAACAAGCATCATGATGAATCCTTCACCATACATTAATACTAATGTGAGACAGAATAGAGATAAAAGTAGGAAAGAAATGCTTTTTCACTATCAAAAGATTCTTAGTTCTGGTCCATACATAAGGAAAAACTTCGTTAAAATAATAGACTAAAAATAAGAGCTTTTTGTGCAACCATTCAAACCTAATCTTCATTTCCAATCCATATTAAATAACCAAAACATGAAAAGAACCATGTCCCATTTTCTCCTTAACTTCCTCATAGATTTACATGCCTAAGGGAAGCATGGAAAGAGGTGTATGACAAGAAAATAACAAGTTGTTATTTTGTAGGAAAGCATTGGCAAAATATTGAACAAGTCTTTAATAATTGGTGATGTTTCTTTACTTCATGCAGCTCCTTGAGGTAGGTCGCCTTATAAAATGAAATTGATCCTCTGAATGCAAGTACAATATCATCTTGACATTTGGAAATCCATATTTCCTTCAAAATATGCATAATCTAAGTTCACAGTGCCAGTTCTGCAAACTATCCTAAAATGCCTCGTTCACAGCACCAGTGAGTACAACTGCTGTGAACTTTCCTGTAGCAGCATGCTTTCATACAAAAAGATTACGACCCTTTAAAACTTGTACCATAAGTAGGTTTTACCTTCCAAAATATGTTTCAACTCCTTACAACTTGAAACAAATTTGGAGAAAATATAAAGATGCTATGTTTAACTCAAAATCCAAAATCACCACTTAATGTTGTAACTGCATAGAAAACAATGACAAAAATGATGTTGATGTGGAAGGTCATATTGTATTCATATTTTGGTTATGGTGCTCCTTCTAGTATCCACCTTAGCCATCATGTCTAAATTTCTTTATACCACTTCTTCTCTAAAAGGATGTAACTCTGCTTTTAATTTTTTTTATCTCAACTTAGCATGATATTCTCTGCCTATATACATTCTTGAGTTTCATGTGAAAGGGAAAATACCTATAAGACATGAACCTAAATAAATCAATGGTCTCTTCATATATATCTAACACCTCTTAGATCTTAATTCTAGAATCCAAGTATTCCTTTTTCAACTTGTCAATATCAGATTTTACATCCTTAAGTTGCCTCTCAATTCTTTTGAAAGTAGGGTTACTTTCATGAGGAGGAGTGTTGATATAAATAACCTCCATGGGATTCTTGGGAATATGAAATTTGTCCTTTTGTTGAGATGAAGTCTCTTTTGTACCATCCTTTAAAGGAGCATGCTATTTGGTTGTTGATCTAGTAAAAGGTCTTCTAGATTTGAATTTTCTTGCAACAACTGGTGGGATGGAAATAATTTTATTTCCTTTCAACTTCCCTATTTTCCTTGATGCTATTTCCATAGGCATTGGTTCTACCATGGGTGAAATTTCTCTATCAAGAAGTTGTGACGTACCACCTTCTTTTTATTTATCAATAACTAGAAAAGAATTATGACTCCTGGTCATTCTGGTCTTCTTTCTTGAATATAGCTGCACAGACTACTCAATAGGGGTAGGAGTTTGTATTTTGGAATCTGGTGTAGGATCAATATCTAACAGAAAGTATGATGTATCTAGGAAATATTAATAGTTAGTGTTAGTCTTCTTGAACTCATCCAACACTAACATCTTGATCAAACCAGAGTGAAAAACAATAGTGTCTACTTGCTTGGACTTTGCCTAGAATCTATCTAGCATCTTGCCAATCCTCCTATAGAGGTAAAAGGGAAGGTTCATGTATTCTTTCCCAGGGAAGTGTAGAAATAATATAATATGGTATTGGTATACCATATTTCACCTCCCTTCACATGTAAAGTACCTTTGTATGACCCTGAGAATATTGTCAAAATATTCTATAATGTGGCTTCTAGGAACTCCTTTAGACAAGTTATCTCCTTTATACTCATGTTTAAATAATTCCTTGGAAAAAGAAGAGCTTAGAGTCATGGTTTTAAACCACTTATCACCATGTTCAAGTATATTTGTAGCTACAAAAAGGGAATTCTCATAGACTTCAAAATCCACCATACCCACCTTAGTCTTCATTCCATTGAAATTAAGTGCAAAGTACTTGGCCACTTCAGTATGCACTCTGTGTATTCTATGAAAAAATTTAAGGCAACCCAACCTATGAAAGGATCCCTTGAAAAATAGTTCATAGTTGATGATTTGCATATCATATGGTTCTGTTCTCACAATCTCTCCCCCTTTGTGGATTTTCTTTCTTTGGTAACTTTCCATGATTTATATCTTAAAAACCTCTTGTAACCTATTATGACAATGCTATGTGAAATATATTGTAAAACAATGTTTTTTAGGTTTTGATTGCAAAGATGATATACTAAGAGTTCACCTGCTTGAAAACTTATACACAATAATGGTATCGAGTGGGGAGAATTACAAT
>CBVK0100099383.1:0-23399 GCA_900067695.1 Picea abies | reverse complement strand
TGTAGCCCATAAGAGGGGTGAACTCCTTTATCAATTGTTGTGTTTATGTGTTTATGTTCATTGATTATATGCTGTTGTCTATGTGTAATTTGCATAAGTAATCCTTTAAATCTATGTGTTGAAAACTGATCCTTTTGCTTTAAACACATAACTTTCACTTGCAATAAATTTCAAGTTTTTCAAGTCTTCTTCATTTTTAGATCACATCTCAAGCCCCCTAGGGTCACCGCGATTCCCTCCTTGTGGTGATTTCATCATCACTAAAGCGAGGGGAGTGTCTATCTAAGGTGATAGTGGGTAGGTACTCCCGTAGTTGTCTCACCTTTGTGGTTTGGGTTGGGCTTTGCCCAAACTACAATCCATGTGATAACAAGCTCCATTGTAGCTACATCATGGGTCAAGTATGAAGGCTTAGGTTTAGATGGTAGACGAGAAAATCCCATGACCACGAAGACCACTTTTGTGAAGGCCAAAGACATGATAGAGTTGGCCTGCTCATTAGAAGGAAGAGCAACAACAAATGAAGGTGCCAACCCACTACCACCTCAACCTTCTTATGGCGGATTGAAGAAGGGCAACAATGAAGAAGGTGCTAAGACTAAGCTTGCACCATCACTCAAAAGAAGCAACAAACCAATCCGCTGGAGCAAGAATGAGAAGAAGACCAGTAGGTCTTCCTTAAACAAGACATTCCTTCTTTGTCACTACTACAAGAAGAGAGGCCATAACATTTCTAACTGTTGCTATTTAGAGGCTTGTTCATTATGTGGGAAGAAAGGCAATCTTGAGGCATCTTCCTGGGAGAAGCAAGCCATATGCCACAAGCTTGAACGTTTTTAGAGGAAGAAGGAAAATAAGTCTTCTGTAATACAACAAAAAACTCAAAGGTATATGGGGAAGAAAATCATGTTAGGTAGTCCATACAACAATGCCAAGAAATTTTGCTTGGGACACAAAGTATTGGCGACTTCATACAAAGCTTCACCCTATAAACTGCATAGCCAATAGAAGAGTGTGGAGAGTGAATATTGAAGAAGATGAAGAGTTGCTTGCATCTCCACTCCAAGGAGAAAAAGCTAGCCAAGGAGCTATAACAACGGAGGAGGTCAGTGACACCAACAAGATGGACACCAGGTTGATGCCAAGGGTAGCCACAACCTAGTGGTTGTTTTCGATATTTCATATAAAGAACCCTTTCTTGGAGATGTGTTGGAGATTGGTGCATGGATTTCAATGACCTTAGGGGTGTTCTTGAGAACTCCATGATGTGCTCATAAGCATGTGTAGGCACTGGAGAGTTGTTTCCATGTTGGGAAGCAACCGATCCTAGTAGTAGAATGGAAACCACACTTCCCTTGTGGAATGGTTATGTGATGGCATGGTGTGTTGGGGTCACACTAAACACAGACCATCATTTATCTTGGCTTCATTGATTGCCAAGATGGACCATCTCCAAGTCCAAGAGAGAGATGGGAATCAAAGCTGACTATTGAGTTTGGATTTGGAGATTGCTTAGAGTTGAGATTTAGTGAGTAAACTTTTGCATTGCGGGAACAAGTGAACCAAGACCGAAGCCAATAGCTAGAGCCACAAGCCAGAGCCAAAGCCATAGTTAGAGTTGTAGCCAGGAGCTAGAGCCACGCTCCAGAGAAGAAGGTAGAAGGCACATTGATACATATTGGTTTTCTTTGAGCTTTTGGAGACCAAAAAACCTCTTAATGGAGAGGTGTGATCCGACATGGAACTGAATCAATGAGTGGTTGTAAGATGTAATAGCCCAATTGATTTTTATTGATCATAGTTTGTTAAGTTAAATTAAATTAATTATTAAAATAAATACATTTGAATCTTTTTACTATTTTATTATTTTATGGTAGGTAAGGTAATTAATGAGGGGATAAGGCAGTTGGGGAATTGAATGAGGGAGGGGGATTCAAGAGAGGAGGATAAGGAAGAAGGGAGAGGATTGGGGAATTGAATGAGGGAGGGGGATTCAAGAGAGGAGGATAAGGAAGAAGGGAGAGGACTGGGAAGGGGGTCTTTTCTTTTTGGGAAATTCTAGAAGAAGAAGAGGGGGAGGAGGAGATTGGAAGAATAAATTGTTTTAGGGGACTTTTACTTGGGCACTGTTGTTGTTGGGGATTTTGGGCTCGGGGGCCAAGAAACCGCAAGGATTTTTGGAGCTAGGGAGCCGGAAAGGCTGTTCTTAGTTGGCTGGGAGATAAATATTTAGTTTTGGGCAAGAACAAGAACAAAGAAGCAAGGGGATAAATCAACCAGAACCTGCAGGTCGAGGTATGCATTTTACTAGTTGATATGTTGTTATTATGCTGTCTATTTACCAGTTTATTCCTTGCATAAAGAAAATTCTAAACTAAATTGTTGTAAATGAAACTTCTTACTTGCAGATCTTTTAGTAATATAAATTTTACTTGATATATACAAAAGTTCTTTTTACATGAAATAATCATTACAATAGGAGATAATTATATTTTGAGGCCCTGAAATAGAGAGGGCCTAACAGATGGTATCGGAGCCCAGTTCCAAAACTAGGACTAGGGCCTAACCACCCTTGGGACATAACCTAATCACTGTAACCAGAAATTTAAACAACCCTTAAAACTTTTAGCGAGGGCCATTAAACAATAACCAACCCAAATTTTGAATATAGTCCAAAACTGGGAATCACCCTAAAAACACTCCAAATAGTAATTCCAAATTTAGATAAGGATAAAATAGAGAAGAGACTTATTCCACCCTTCCCACCTATGGTCTTAGCCCCCTGTTATTGGTTTAGCCCACCTGCAAACTCATAAGAATCTCTACCTGCACCTGCAAGGGACAGAAACATCATCAATAAGGGTTAGATGCAATATATATATATATATATATATATAATAAATAAAAATGAAAAGAACACAATTTTTTTTATCAAGTCCGCGAGCCAACACACAATACCAAGTGTTGAAGCAATAAAGCCAAGCGCCAAGCCACGACCAAGGGAGACACCACGAGGAAGCCCACAGGTCTGCATGCACTAAGCGTCTCAAAAAAAAAATTGTTGGTCGTAGGCCCAATCTCCACTAGCTATCAAAGTCCACGAGCTAAGCACCAACAATACACAACACACGCCATAGCTCAACGCCTGAGACCGAGGGAGGAGCCACGTTGGAGCCCACGGGTCGCCGCATGTGCACAACGACCGCAACTCTAAAAATTCAAAATAATAAGGCTACGACTCTCAAAAATATGTTATGAATTGGCCACCATGAAAATAGAACCAGTGACCTCCAACGGATATGCCAACAACTTTGCCAATAGATTACGGACGTGTCCCAGAACCTACCAGATCCGAACTTGACCACAGAGGCAACACATACACTCAAGCACCAGGTCGCAAGAGGTGAGCCCACGGGCCTGTTAATCATTGTGCATATCTTCAAGAAGTGAGCCAAGGGAAGAGCCCATATGGGCATAGAGTGCACTACGTGTAAGCCCAAGCGCCAAGAGCCTCACAAGAGCCAAGCCTGCAACAGACATTAAGTTTCAATTTCGAGCGCCAGAGAGGACGCGTAAGCCTGAGCGCCAAGGGCCTCACAAGAGCCAAGCCTGCAATAGGCATGAAGTGTCAAGTTCAAGTGCCAGAGAGGACGCGTAAGCTCAAGCGCTAAGAGCCTCACAAGAACCAAGCCTGCAACATGCATTAAGTGTCAAGTTCGAGCGCCAGAAAGGACACGTAAGCCCGAGCACCAAGAGCCTCACAAGAGCCAAGCCATATGGAGAAAGCCCACGAGGATGTAAGCCCTCCATGCCGGTGCAGATGACCTCTTGCCCGTCGTAAAGGTGACAGAACCCCCGCCCCCCCCTCTTATCAGCTTCGATTGTAGAGAGAATCTGCCATACCCTACGCGCAGTCGGCCATGGAGCCAAGGACGCGCCCTTGAAGCCAGTCCAGTAACCCTTAGTTGCTTGCAGAGAAAGAGGGAGTGGCTAGAGCGTGAATGCTCGAGTGAAGGCAAGGAGGGTAGGGTTTCATTTTTTTTTGTTTTCTTTTGAGAATGAGTGGGAGGACACGTGGGTCTCATGCAGGCTCCTCATGTGTCCTTTTCCACTTTAATTTCGTCGTTCATTTATTTTGTTTTAATTTATATATTACTTTTAATTATTTTAATTTTTTATAAAATTATTTTAGTTTTTATAATTTTTTTATTTATTTTAATTTATTCTTATTTCTTTATATATATATATATATATATATATTTAAAAGATTAAAATTTAAAGTTTATTTTAAATATTAATACTTTAAAATTAATTTATTTTTTTAACTAAAGTTTTAATATATATTTAATAAAGGGGCTTACATATGTATAAAGGGCTTTACATTTGTAAAAAAAAGGGATTTACAATAAAACTCTTTATATATATAGTTGTTAAAAAAAACGCGGGGGAGGGGGGGTTTATATATATTATAAAGGCTAAATTTATAGGAATCATAATTATATTTTAATGGAAGAGTAACAAATTAATTAATGTTGATAAATTAATTAAAGATAATTGATCTATGTAAATTAATTCTAATGATTAATAAATTGATAATTTATGAGATTAGGTGTATTATAATTAAAAATATGATAAGGGTGATTAATATGAGTGGTGCATGTTAACATATGGAAGGGTTAGATGCTTGATCAAACAGGCAAGTAAGAGTAATTGACGAGTACAATGTAGTGCTGCCATAACTATCAAGGTAAGAGAGTAACTAAGCTTACCCAGACGAAGTTACTAAGCTTAGAATCTTTTGACTCTGACCTTTAACCACTTACCTTATGGGAGTAATGTCTGTTTATAGACAAGTATAAATAAACTTACGCCTGACCTTATGTTTGCATGTATAAGTTTGAGTAAAACCTATAATGCCCTAAACCTTTTCTAATAAGCTTTGGTCGAATCCAGAGATTGAGTCAGTCAAGATGGTTAGGACTCGGGGAAATCGAGGCTGAGGGGCATCGTCACAAGGACCACCAACGTTGGTGTTGCCACCACCATCACCTGAATTAGCTCTCATTTTGCGCTCCTTAGAGGCTATTAATGAGACATTAAAGGGACGCCATTTAGCAGATGTCGAAGTGGAACCCCCACCATCTGGAGTGGGTAACCCTGAAGCGTCGAGGGACTTAGAGCCTCCACTAGGGGACATCACCAGAGAACTACATAAGATCAAACTCCTAGAGTTTGTCGGGGGTCGTGCAAGTAAACGTGTAGAGGCCTGGTTGGAAGGGATGACGCGATGTTTCGCCTTAAGAGACTATGCTTCCACATCAAAGGTGAAGATAGCGATCTTTCAGTTAAGGGACGGTGCCTTGAATTGGTGGGGTAATCTGGAGAGGCAGTTGCACCTTACCCTAGACACCGTCTCATGGGAGCTTTTTGAGGAAAGGTTCCAGAGGAAATATTTGCTTGCTTACTACGAGGAACAATAGGTAGGAGCATTTCATGCTCTAGTTCAGGGAAATAGGACCGTGGAAGAGTACGAGATCAGGTTCATGGAGTTAGTAAAATATGTCTCGTACATGGATACCAATCAATGACGAGCAGAACGTTTTGTGTATGGGTTACACCCTAAGATAAGGGCCATGGTATGGATGTGGAAACCATCGTCAGTAGCTGAAGCAGTTGTAAATGCTCGTTACGCGGAGGAGCATATGAGCTTAAACGGAGGTATGAGATCAACCATTCCACAACATCCTGGATTCGTGGGGAAGGCCCTTAGGACTTTCTCTAGGGGAGGAAGCTCTAGGCCACCTCCTTATGGAAATAGAGTCGCACCTAGAGCAGTTACAACAGGTATTTCAATGGCAGTGAGTTCAACATCCCACTCATCGCCAACGACACGAGCAGGTCCACGACCTTCTTAGGGAGCAACAAGTAGGGGCAGAGGCTCTAGGGGAAGGAACTCATTTTAGAGGCCTTCACAAGGAAGCACCCAGGTTCCACCCCGGGTTACTTGTTGGGGGTGTGGAGGACGTCATTACCAGCGTGATTGTCCAGAGTCACAAGTAGGCTTTGTGTATAGAGAAGGAAAGGCCCCGATGGGAAGAGCGATTAGTAGCCACTGGATTTATGCAGTGGTTAATAACCGCCAGGCAGAGCATCAATCCATTGTGGTGGAGTCGTCATGTACGCTAAATCATGTCAATGTTAAAGTTTTATTTGATTCTGGTGCTACAGATAGTTTCATTTCACCTTGTGCATTAGAAAAGAGAAAAGTGTGGGTTGGCAGCCTATGAGCACGATAAATTTAAACAAGTCGAGATGGCTTTGGGGGAAAAACAAGCAGTAGGACCTAGCGTTGATAATTGTCTAGTAGACTTGGGAGTGTGTACTACTAGGTTGAAGGTGTACATCATTGCTCTAGGGACGTATGACCTAATCATTGGAATGGACTGGTTAGAAGCCCATCAAGCTATGGTAGATTGTTTCGCGAAAAGGGTGCTTTGTGTTGACGATGAAGGAAGGTCAGTAGAGATCCACGGTGTACGGAGGAAGGTGTCTCTATGCTTTATCTCGATCATGTAAGTTAAACGTTGCACGAGGCAAGGTTATCAATTATATATAGTGGAAGCAGTCAATGAAGGGAAAGGACCCTCCATGGATCAGTATTCAATATTGTTGGAGTTTGAGGATGTTTTTCCGAAAGAGTTGCTAGGGTTACCTCTTGAGAGGGAGCTTGATTTTACCATTGAGCTAAAACCCAGTGCGGAGCCAATTTCCAAGACACCGTATATGATGACAACGCCGAAACTTTGTGAGTTGTAGATGCAGTTGAAGGAACTACTTGACTTAGGGCTAATAAGGCCTAGTGTCTCACGTTGGGGTGCACCAGTAATTTTTGTCAAGAAGAAGGATGGTTCCTTACGATTGTGTATGGATTACAGGGACTTGAACCATGCTACAGTGAAAAATAGGTACCCAATGCCACAGATAGATGATCTCTTTGATCAGATGAAAGGAGATTTTTTTCTCAAAAATTGATTTGCGATCAGGGTATCACCAGTTAAGGATTAAGGAAGGCGATATTCCTAAAATTGCCTTTCGAACTCAGTTTGGGCATTACGAGTTCGTTGTAGTACCTTTTGGTTTGACCAATGCACCAACAATATTCATGAGCCTCATGAATGGTGTATTCCGAAGGTACTTAGACTACTTTGTATAGGTCTTTCTGGATGATATCCTCATCTATTCCAGGAACGAAAGAGAACACGAGGAACACTTGCGAGTGGTGTTGTCATTCCTTAGAGAGAACAAATTGTATGGCAAGTTGTTGAAGTGTTCTTACTTCCAGAAAGAGATTCACTATTTAGGTCATATCATTTTCGGTGAAGGAATCTATATGGACCCAGAAAAGGCGAAGGCCATTATGGAATGGCTAGTGCCAAAAAATGCTCATGAGGTGAGAAGCTTCATGGAGCTAGTTGGTTATTATCGAAGGTTTGTGGAAGGATTCTCTAAGATAGTGAAACCCATCACCACCTTGCAGCGCCAGGGGGTCAGGTATGAATGGACAGATGAATATGATACTGCATTCATCGAGCTTAAGAGGTCAATTCTATGAGTGCCAGATATGGAAAAAGACTTCACAATATGAACAGATGCCTCGAAGCAAGGATTGGGGGTTGTGCTAATGCAGGATGGGGGAGTGATAACGTATGCATCAAGAAAGTTGAAGCAACATGAGGAGCTTTACTCTACTCACGATTTAGAGTTGTCAAATGTAATGCTATATTTGAAGCTTTGGAGGCATTATCTAGTGGGGCGAAGCTTTGAGCTCAAAACATACCATGAAAGCTTAAAGCATCTCTTCACTCAAAGAGATCTCAATGCTAGGCAAAGGCGATGGAGTGAGTTTATTAGTGAGTAAGATTTTGGAATTTCGTACATCAAGGGAAAGGAGAATGTGGTCGTAGATGCCTTGAGTAGGAGACTACGTGTCTTCTCCTTGGTACCCTTAAAATTTAATATGAGGGAGCGAGTGTTGGGGCAACTCCTTCGAGATAGTTGGTATTTAAAGGTTACTTCAACCCTCTAGAGTGGGAGGCAATTAGATCCAAAGTATGAAGGATATAGCCTGGAAACAAATGGATTATTAAGATATTAGGGAAGGATGTACATCCCCGAAGGTGGGGATATTCAAAGCATCATACTCAAGGAAGCCCATAGAGCACTTTATTGTGCACATCCGAGTGTGAAGAAAATGTACGCAGACATGAAGAAAATTTTCTTCTGGGTAGGCATGAAGCGTGATGTAGTCCATTTCGTCACCAAGTGCCTAGAGTGTCAACAAGTGAAGGCTGACGACCACCACCCGACAGGTCTCCTAAAACCGCATGATGTTCCTATGTCCAAGTGGGAAGTCATTTCTATGGATTTTGTTGTGGGATTGCCGCTCACATCGCACAGACACAATGCCATTCTTGTGATAGTTGATAAGTTGACCAAGAGTGCTCATTTTATTCCAGTTAGAGACACTTATGATGTCACTGATGTGGCACACATGTGTATAAGTGAAGTCATCCGTCTGCATGGGTTACCCAAGAAGATCATTCCAGATAGGGACTCCCGATTCACATGTAGGTTTTGGACAAGTTTGCAGTTAGTGTTGGGAACTCAGTTGAACTTAAGCACATCATATCATCCTGAAACAGATGGGAAAACTGAGAGAGTAAATTAGGTTATGGAAGACATGCTTAGGATGTATGTTATGGATAATCAAACCCATTGGGAGAAGTACCTACCTTTGGTAGAGTTTTTCTACAATAACAATTTTCATAGCTCCATTGGAATGTCACCCTATGAAGCTCTGTATGGAAGGCCATGCAGGACACTGTTGAGTTGGGAAAGGTTAGAAGACCGAGTGACAGTTGGGATAGAATTGATTCAAGAGATGGAGGAACAGGTGATTCAGATTAGGCAATGACTAAAGGAAGCACAGGATAGACAGAAAAGTTATGCTGTTGCACATAGGACTGACTGAAGTTATAAAGTTGGGAGATCAAGTTTTCATTCGTATCAGGCCTAATAAGAGCACCATTTGGTTCGGGAAGGGGACAAATTTCTCGCCTCGATTTATAGGACCGTTCAAAATCCAAGAGAGAATTGGACCCGTTGCCTATCGTCTCGTACTTCCACCCCACTTGCATAAAACTCATAATGTTTTTCTTGTATCTATTCTACATCATTGTGTTGTTGACGAATCTCATAAACTAAATTGGAAGAATTGCAGGTCTCAGACGTGGGAACCATCATGGTCAAACCGTTACGCATATTGGACCATAGGGTCTGACAGCTCAGGAATCGTCTGGTAGACCATGTTAAGGTCCAGTGGGACAAGTATAGCCCAGGATATTCTACTTGGGAGGATGCAGAGACCTTACGACGAGATCATCCCTCACTTTTTTGACCACCTAGGTTTCCCGAAGGTTGGGTGTATGTAATGCCACCTTTTGACTTAGACAACTAGAATTACTTAAGGCCTAATCATCTTTTATTTTCTAGTTACTGTGAAACTATTAGTGATACACTTGAAATTTTAAGACATATGGACCTATGTGAATGTCAATTCTATGAATGTTTATCGTTATTTGAATTATGATGGATATTATGCAACCTATTTCTAACTTGAAAATTTTGACATTTAAAGTTGTTGGTACGCGGATACCGAATTGAGGATATGATTAAATGCATTTACATGATAATAATGCATGGATATGTATGAGTTTGCGTTATAGACTAATTTGCAGGTCAATGGGATATGAAATAGCCAAAGGATAATGATAATAAAAGGTTGATGTCGTGAACATCGATTGAGAAAGAGTATGGTATGAATCTTTGTATGTGAAATTATGTTGGTTCAAATGCATTGCTATGATATGTGGACAAGTGCAGATTTTTCATGTGGCAAGACTGCTTGAAACTGAATATACGATGAAAAAATTCCCAACAACACAGTGCCATGGTATGGTCCATGGTAGGGTGTTGACCTTGTTATCGTGCAATTTGTACTTTGATGGAAGGAAAGGTTAAAGAAAAGCAAATTGGTGAAATGGGAGACTATCCTATCACTGTCACCTCAATAGGATATCTCTTTCTATTTAGGGTGGTAGGCCCAGGGGAGACGTCCCCAGTGACCTGGGGTTTTGAGAAGGCAAAAGGTAAAGGCCAAGGTAAAAGTTTCCCTCTCACGAGTCTATAACTGATCAGAAAGTCCGGCTAACCAACCAATAAAAGATAATAAGAACCATAAATGTACCTGCCCTGAACAAAGCAACATAAAACTATATTTGCAAGGTCACTTGCTGGTTAGTACTTCATATAATCAGAGACTTTCTCAAATAAAGCAATTGACTAATATATTGATGAAGCAATCAAATATGTATAGTAGCAATAGTCACAATATGTTACTTCACAATAAATGCTTCAAACAAGCTTCAAAATGAAAAAGAATGATTTATCATCAATGTCACAATACCAACATTCATTAGAAGCACAGACTACTATGCATTAGCCAATCTTTCAATTGCTTGAAGAAACATTAATCACTGCAAGGTACGACTATAAATCAAATGGATAATGGAAACAATAGCGTTAGCAAGTCAATCTAAGCTAGGGTTAGAGTGTGTTAGTAGTTGTTCAAAGATATTGGATTTTTGAAGTTTGTGATCAAAGCACTTAAGCAAGAAGTCTTAGATCAGTGCATTCATAGGGCAAATGGAGTCAAAAGTAGCGGCAAGAGTTGAAGGAGCAATAAGATAATAGTAGGGCCAAAGACAAGAGGAATTTGATGGTGAAGTGTTGGTAAGCCAAGGCTTCAACCATCAATCCTAGGGGAAAACAACTTACTAAGGTGTAGGTAACCTTAGGCCTTAGCACGTTTTCCTCCTTCTTTAGCTCAATGAAAAAGTAAAAATGGCTAGGATGAAGAAAAAATGGTAGGGTGTTGTAATGGAAAGGCCCTAGCAATGTCTTCAATAGAGAAAACGACTCGTTAGCATAATCTAGTAGGTAGATAGCAATTGGAACAAGGACCATAACAAGTGCTTGATCTCTAGGGTTTAATCCAACAATTTCATTAACAAAATGCAAAGTAAAAGACCATAACCATTCAAGTAAGAGAAGGATTGCAGAAATTCACTCACATTTACCATGTATCATCAATGCAAAACCCTAGTTATAGACTTTCCACCAAGAAAAATGCCAATTACACCATAAAAAGCCTTCCTTAAACAAGTGTGCACTAGTATTTCAGCCCAAAACCCTAAAGGAGGGCGCACATTTCAGACCTCATGCAATAGTGAGTGAAAGATGATGAGAAAAAGAGAGTTTTAGCTCTCTATTTATACAATAGCAATGACCTTAATTTTATTTTTAGGTCACAAAAGGCCGACATGGCCAAAAATACATCAAAATACTGTTTTACATTAAATGTCATAATTAAAACCCTAATCAAGCATAAAAGGTGACTTCATGCCCTTTTAGGGTGATGTTAGACCCCTTTAGGACAACGTGGGCCTCCTGGAGCAAAACGTTAGGCCTCCTTGGGCCTCCGAAAACTGCCACACGTGCCACTTGGCACATAACTGCCTCCCAAAACCTCCACAGCACTGGATGATGTCATAAGATGTCCTGGCTGATGTCATGGGCCTTCCAAGGCCAACGTCCTAGTGGAAAGGGAACAACCCCCTTGGGTACAGGTCTGCTAAGCTACCTCTGGTGGAACGTCCTTCTCTTCTCCGGTGCAAACCCTTTGATCTGTCTCTTCCCCCTGCTGGGGTCTCAACATCCATCTGATGGGTTTTCAGCCCCATGGAGGTTCGAACTAATCATCTCCCCATGTGTACCTGTCCATAAGGGTACTTGTCCATCATGTATGGTCCTACACATCAACAGATACGCCCTCCATGGGCTCATAAGTCATAGGGATCATAGCAATGCCAATCACATATAATTATCAAGTTTATTAAACATGTGCATAAAACCCCTTTTAACCGGACAAGTGCTCAAAGACATTATACTAATCTACAAGCCAAGTTTGGAGGAAGTGACAGGGCATCCTATTGGGCTAATGCTCACTGGAGCATCCTATTGGGCTAATGTTCACTGGATGTGGGGTGTTTCTGGGAGAGATCAAATCCAAGCCATGTGAGTGGATGAAGTGGATAAGGGATGTCTGGGCAAGGGGTGCAGTGATAGTAGGTAAATGTATGGTTTACCCATGGGTGCCTCTGTAGAAGGTGAGCTTCACCTATCATGGATGAAAATGTTTCCAAGCCCATTCATGCCTTTTATCTTTATTTTTATTGTTTTTTCTTCAAGAAGCTAGTTAAGGGACACTGCCCTAGAGTGGTGACCTGTGGTGGCAATGTTACCCATAAACATTTCATGGAAATGAGAAGGTTGGCTTGTGATGAGACCCCCTTTCACTTGGCTATGCCACCAAGAGCCACTACCCTGGCTTGGTGACCAATTGTTGGTAGTGTCATACCACTACATGCCCACGTACCTAATAGGCTGGCTCATGAGGAGACCCCCTATCCTCTAACTAGGTCTTTTTTTATCATTTTTTTATGGGTCCCTCTGTTTTTTGCTGAGAAGATTTTTATTGCTTTCTCAGGGATCCTTGGGCGAAGCATCTCAAGGTTTCATTCTTTGGCTTTTCTCTTTTGCCAACTACTTTTACCCTCTGGGTCTTTAGCCCCTTCTTTCCACAAGGTAAGGTACAACCCTTAAATATTTGGCCAACCCGATGCCCAGACCAGTGTAATGGGATGGATGAGCGGGAGAAAGATGGAAAGTGGTAAGTATGATGGGAGCAGACGATGGCTTCTCATGAATCCCCCCAGTGGAAACTCAATACAAATGACTACCTACTTACAAATGGTATATACAATGAATACAAATGACTACCTACTTACCTGCACTTACTTGTGAAGTCAAGTCCCCCCACCTTGGTGGGGCTTGAGGAGGTGCTCGTTGACTGGTAATGGACACCTTCTTCCTTCCAATGTGGATAAGTAGTAAGAATCATCAACTGATTTTCTTCCAACTTTGAAAGGCCCAAGCCAAAATTGAGTATTTCCTTCGACATTAGTTGGCTCTCCTTTCTTGACATCCCACATCCATACTATGTCCCCCTCCTTGTATTCCTTTATTTTGAATTTGGTTGTTTCCTGAATAGCCCCGGTGTATTATGCAGAGGAAGGAGGGTGGGATTCTGATGTGAAGGCTTCCTGCTGGGATGGCTAAATCAACATATCGCTTTCTCCATTCTTTAGTAATTTTACAGCCCCAACTTCTTTGTCTTTATACTTGTCTAGGAGTTGCTAGTATTCTTCTTTCTTGGGCCATTGTATCTGATCCAAGTCTTGTTTAGTTGCAAAGGGCATATCATCAGGAGAAAAATCAGGAAGAATTTCCATGATTTGTTCATGTGCTTTGTCATCTTTGATGAGATCACTAGTTTCTTGTACATGGGTTCTGGTCATTGGCACATTCGGGGGACATCCTATTGTTCCATAATTCAAAGGTACATTGACGTATGTGAGGTCCATCTCAAGAGTGCCTCCGAGTATCGAAGCAAATTTTCTAGATAATAACATCCCCGACACATCTGGGATGTCTACCACCACTATGTCAATGTGGATTACTCTCTCTCGGTATTTCTCAAGGCGTTCCACATTTTCAATCACCCCATGTGTGGATATAGCTCTGGACTCAAAGCCAAACACATTTCTGTAAGGTTGTGTGACCCTTAGGCCCAATTGTTGCATGACCTTGAGAGACATCATGTTGGCACCGACCCCTGAATCCAACATGCAATTGTTGAGGCTCTTCTTATTTATCAGTATGGTCATGAAGAAAGGTGGGTGCTCATCATATTGGACCCTAAAGTGATCGAATTGTAACATGATAGGATGATCCATTGGTCCATTTGATCCTTTGAAGAAATTATCAAATATTTCTTTGACAGAAGGCACCTTGATGACTTCTCTTAAAGGGATGGTTACGTGCATCTTGGATATTGCCCCTTCGAAGTCAAAGTTTAAGTCCACTCTTTCAGTTTTGGAAGGGTTTTTAGGAAGGAGAATGTCCAAAGGTGGAGGCCTTGTTTGGTTTACTGCAGGATTGGTAGAGATAGGTTGGTTTAGCTTCTTTCGTCGATACACCTGAAATTCTTGCTTCCTCAACTTCTCCTTTGATTCTTGGTCTAAGTTGTTTATCACTTCCATTCTAGCCTTCCTGGCTGCTTCTTTTATGCCCTCTCGGTTTTCCTCAAGAGTGATATTGAGGCAAATCTGGGGGCCTTCTATAACATGGCCCACATTGTTTACTTGGTCATGGCCTCCATTATTGTAGGGACATTCATGTTCCCAGTGTGCTTCACTACACTGCAAACACCAATGATTTTCATCCACGACATTTGTAGGAGCTAAAGTATTAGGAACCTCTTGATCATTCTTTGGTCTATAAACTTGGTTCCCTTTTTGGAATTTGCCTTTGTATGGGACCCTTGGTGCTTGGTTCTGGGCTCTTTCCAGGTTGACAATTCTATTCATCATTTGTTCTTGGTTTTTCATCATGTCATCCATGGTCATTTGCAACTTTGCCAAGCTGTCACAAATATTTGAGGAAGGCTCAACGTTGTGGACTATCTTGGGTTTAGTATCCATTTTGACCCTTGGGTTTGAGAAAGGCTCAATTTTGGATGAGTGGAGGTTGTCCTCAATCTTCATAGCTAACTCTTGGGCTTCTTGGATTGTTTGGGGGTTCTTATCCTTGAGGAGGTAGCCCACTTGACCAGTAAAAGCTTTGGTGTAAATGTAAACAAGGAAATTATTCGTTGGGTGATGACTCACAGGGATTTTCTGCAACAGGGTTTCAAACCTAGTGTGAAATTCTCTAATGGTCTCATTTTCTTGTTTCCAAAGGGTGTTCAGCCTAGTTAGCAGCATGTTGGGGTCTTCTTTGATACTCCATCGTTTGAGAAATGCCTCTTATAATTTATCCATGGTCTTAATATTTCCATTAGGAAGACTATTGTACCAACGTCTTGAAGCATCAATGAGGGTGGCAAAGAAGAGCTTCATGACCAAGTCTTCAACATCATCACTAACGGGTTGAAGCTGAAAAAATGCCCAAAAGTTGCTCATATGCTCCTCGACACTAGTTACATCAATACCGGTGAACTTAGGCAACCAATTCTCATACTTGGGGGGCATTTGCCTAGGGTAGCCCGGTATGGCTGTCATGTCTAGCGGTTTGAAAATATTGGATGACCATTGTCTTTGGTTATTAGCTTGGTTTGGATTGCTGGTCTGAGTTCCCGTGCTAGACATTGTGTTTAAAGGAAGACTTCCTCTGAAGAGTGATTTTACTACATGATAGTTTCGGGGAGGATTTCTTCTAAAGTATTGAGGAGGGTTATTTTACCTCCTTGTCATGGGATCCCAAAGGTCAACGTCCAGGTTGAAGAGAAAGATCCCCCTGGGTCTAGGTCTGCTAGGGTGTCTCCAAGGGAAACATCCTTCTTTCTTCCTAGTGCAAATATCTGATGTCTTCTTGCCCTTGGCTGGGGTTACAACATCCATTTGTGGGCTTTTAGCCCCATGAAGGTCCGAGCTAATCATTCCCCCATGTGTACCTGTCCACCGGGCAAGGTCCTGCAACAACAACAAGTATGCCCTCCAGGGGTTCATAAGTCACAAGAATCATAACATGTAAATCACATCCAACAATTAATTTACCCAAACATGTGCATAAAACCCCCCTTTACCCAGACAAATGCTCAAAGATGTTATGCAATTTAACAAGTCAGGTTTGGAGAAGGTCTCAGGGTGTCCTATTGCAATAATCCTCCTTAAGTTTGGGGTGTTTCCCAGGCGAGAACCAATCCAGGTCATGTAAGTGTATGAGGTGGCGTGGGGTAAATGTTTGGGCATGTGGTGCCGTGATAACAGGGAAATGTAAATCTTACCTGTGGGTGCCTTTGTAGAGGGTGAGTTGCACCTTCTCATAGATGCCATTGTTTCCTAGCCCATTCATTCCCTTTTATTCTTAGCTTCATTGCTTTTGATCTTTTGTTTTTATGCTTCAAGGGAAGAGTTGAGGGACACTGTCGTGGCTTGGTGACTGTTGCCATCCTTATACACACTTGCAAACGTGGAAGAGTCTCAATCCACTTAGTGTGTCCTTGGAGGCACAATGCCTAAATCCAAACCCATTGTCACCTTGATTTGGATTTCTTTCGTCTAGGGTTACTCCTAGGGAAGCCAAGGGGGGTAGACCCTAGTTACTATGTGAATTATTAGATGAGTTTTTAATTTTAGTTTGTTAAAGGTAAGGGAGAGCTAGCCTATATGATAGGCAACAATGCAATGCAAACCTTTAATGAAAAGCAACCGTTTCCCTAAGTCAACTATGACTAGTGCCTAAAGTTGGGCAATGAGGTCAATTAAGTTACAACAAAATATCTAAGTACAAATGAACAATAACTTTACAGCTTAAATGGGATACAAAAGAATTACTACAATTATCAACAAATAAAGAATAGCTAGATGATTATACAAAGATACAACTACTTACAAATAAGATGAAAGAAGCTCTTGTTGGATCTATTACACTAGTGAAACAATAATTGAACTAACACTTAATTGATTTTGCAGATGTAAAGAAAGGTAGATCAAAGATGCATTTACCTCAACGAAACAACTTACAACCCAAGATTGAATACCCCAAAGGGGAGGTGCGTAACTTCAAGGGGGGCAACTCAAGAACTAATGTGCAACTTTAGGTGAATCAAAACTTGAAAGAGAAACCACCGATGGAGCTAATGCACAACTTCAAGGATGCATAAAATTTTAGATACACCAATTAACCATAAAGATACTCAACTAAAAAAGTAGATTGCAATAAAGATAATGCTTGAAATAAAATTGCAGGAAAGTAAAGCACAACTTAGATTAGATTATGAACTTAAAGCTTATGTTGTGGGAGTAAATTTTAGGGTTGAATTAGGTGAAGTGAAGCTGCAAGCCTAGACTAGGTGACTTCCCCAATACTCCTACCACTTTGGCCAAAATGATTGCTGGGTGCTCAATAAGCAAGTTAAACAAGGCCTTACCCTACCTCCACAGGTCAACTCGGAAAACTTGGGCGCTCAACAAGGGGGACACCTAGTGCCGTGAGATCATCCTTGATCTAGCACCCCAAGTAGCCTCCACAAGCCTCATTTTTGGTGGCGAAAGTTGTATTGGTAGAGGGTGCTCTAATTACTAGATTTATTGATCCTCCTAAAGCTACAAGTTGATTGATTTAACAATTAAGATTACTTGTGTTAAATGCTTAAGGAGATAGAGCTTGAAAAGTAAATGAAATGAAACAATGCTTATAGATCCAACTTAAAGAAATTGCAATAGAAATGAAATACTCCCAAGATCTTATACAAGAATGGAATAAAAGGAAATGCTTGTAACTATTATGACATATAAACAATGAACTAGAAAGGAAACTAAATGAAACTAGAAGCATAAACCATAAACCATTAAGCACATAAAACAAGCCTTACAATACCTCATGGGTGGCTAAGCCAATCCTCTTTGTAGGGTGTAGGCAAAAGAATGAAACAAAGTAAATAACTTGAATAAACAACTAATCTACTTGCAACCTCAACAAAGACACAAGATGGAGGACAAACCTAGCGGTTTTGTGCCCAAGTGGGTGAATGGAATAAACAAATGAAATAACTTAACTTGAAATAAAAACAAGTAAACCTAGCCACACAACCTTGGCTTAAGGACAAGTGGGACAAACTCAAAATGAAATAACAATGCTGAAAATAAACTAACAAATAGCCTTACGATTTTGCATGGGTGGCTAGGCCAATCCACTATGCAAGGTGTAGGCACAAACAATTAAAAAAATGCAGAAATTTTATCTTAGAGAGAAATGCAAGTCTAGGAGACTCTCTTTGGGCTTGCTTACAATGAAGAAAGAAGAGAGAAGAGTAGGGTGAATAATACCCCAACTTGGGAGGTCTTTCCTTGAAATTTTAGGGCCCCAAATGGGCTGTACCTCCTCCTTTTTGGTTCAGATCAGCAAAAAACTAGCAAGCAAAGATTGTTGGAAAAATTGCAAAAGAGGCCAAAATCTTCAAATATTTTCTGCTAGTTAAAACATAAAATTTCTGTGTAAAAAATTAGCAAGTAAAATGTATTGAAATGAACTATTAAAAGGGGTTAGAATGCCCAAAAGAAGTATGGAAATGTACAGAAAAATAATGCAGAAGTTTTTAGAGGCTTAAGTTGGGTGAAGGGGCAAATTTCTAGATCTGAAATTTGTCCACAAAACCCTTGGGTGACCTACAAAACTTTTGAAGCAAAGCTACAAAACAGAGAAGATATGAGTAGATCTAGAAGATGAAACAAAATACTTTGTAAAATCTCAAAAACTACTCACTAGATCTACAATAATACTATCATAGATCTACCGAAGCTAAATACTTTGCTTGGGGTTTCTACTCTAGATCTATAGCAAAAATGCATACACAGTAAATAACCAAACAATATCACCTCCAATGAGCAATATGGCGCCAATAAGACTCTCAATGCACCATGGATCCTCCAAAGCTTTCTTTTATTCTATACCAAAAGGTTGCTGCAAATACTTGCAACAAGCTTTACACAAGAGCAAGAGCAAATGGGAGAAAAAGAGAAGAGTGGGAGAGGAGTGGGAGAGATTTGGGCATAGTAACAATATACTAAGAATAGATGTTAAATGAGGGAGGGGAGGCTTTCCTTTATACTTGGGAGGCAAGAGTGACCCCTCTTGGATGAGCTCCAAGTGTCACTCATGCAAGAGAACTCATCATCTCAAGGAGGGCGCACTTTTAGGGTTTTAGTCATCTAGGGTTTGTGAGGGGTGAGTGAGGGTGAGGGGGAACACCTTTTAGCTCACCCAACATTAAAGTTAGGCACTAAGGAGGGTGCACTCGGGGTTAGGAGGCTCATCATCTTTTAATTTTTTACTTTGGACATGTTCTTCACCAAGGGGGCGCAACTTCCCTAGGTAGATGATGATTTTTGAGTTGTGGCTAAGCAAGGGCGGTTAGGTAAGTTAGAAAATTGATTTTTTAACTTAGGAAAGCTTTCCCACTCTTTATCAACTCTTTTTTCTCATTTTTACAAAAATTGACATTTTTGACTTTGTCAATTAAGCAATTAAATTGTTGACTTGGACTGACTTGGACTCCTCACGGACAATGACCTAGCAAAACTTGTCCAATTGAGATGAAACTTGGTCCAAGGGTGTAGGGTGTCTCATTCCATTTATTTTGAGTACTCACACCCCTATAAAAATCCCTTAGGACCAAATTTTTACATTTTTACATCAAAATTAATTAAAATTACCATTAATTGGGTAATTTTAAAAAATTAAAAAAAAATACTTAGACTCGACGAAATTCCAAAGACTCTAGGGGATGTCTAGCATGGTCATTTACAATATTCCTAGACCCTAGTCACCCAATGGGCTCGGTCATTATAACACATTTCACCACTTTGGAGGATTATTGTGAGTGAACAACTCAAGGGTAATTAAAATGGCTGGTTAGGCCAGATCAATTACCTGAGGAAAAAAAACACTCGATGAAAGGAATTCCATAATGATAAAGTCCTATGAAACTAACCTAAAATATGATCCATGATGACCCATTACATTATTATCCCATGCAGGGGAGCGAAAATTCCAGTTACAAAATGAAGTTCTGAGGCCAAAAATGCCTTGTAGAATCAGTAAGTCTTCAACTTTGTTGCACCATCAGGTACATAGCTTCATGGCACATGGAGTTGACCCCCTAGTTGAAATAGGTGGTCAACATTGACTAGAGGTGATAGCGTTATCCATAAACATTTCACGGAGATGAGAAGACTGGCTCGTGATGAGACCCCCTTTCTCTTGGCTATGCCACCAAGAGCCACTACCCTGGTTTGGTGACTAGATAGATGGTAGTGTCATAATACTACATGCCCATGGTCATAATAGGTTGGCTCATGATGAGACCTCCTATCCACCAACTTGTACCTTGAGTGTTTATTTATCTGATGGGTTCTCTTTTCTTACTGAGAAGCTTTTTACTGCTTTCTCGGTAATCCCTGGGTAAAGCATCTCAAAGGTTTTTAAAGGATTTTAACTCCTACCAGCTACTTTTACCCTCTGGGCCTTTAGCCCCTTCTTCCCACAAGGCAAGGTACAACCCTTCCTAGTGTGGCAAATCCCAATGCCCGAACAAAGGTAGAGGGTGATTAGAGGAATAACGATGGAAAGTGGTAAGTATGGAGGGAACAGACGATGACCTTTCATAGACCCACCCAGTGGCAACCCATCCTAAAGGGAGATCAACTTACTAGGGCATGATGTCACCCCTCCAGGTATGAACAAGTAAAAGAGCATAATTTCCAAGAAAACCTTATGAAATAAAGGAGAATTCATGTTGATTTTTCAATTAGCTAGGCTTAAGCATGAAGTTCACTCCATTTTTAGCATTTTACTTAAACCATAAACAATTTGTTGCAGCAACCAAGATCACAAGAAGAAACACCATGCACAAGTACACAAGAAGTATCTTGGGAAACCCTTCTCAACAAGGGAAGAAAACCCAACCAATCCTTTTCTATATTATTCAAGAGAAAGACCTCCACCACCATAAAGAACTAGCACACAAAAGGGTGCTCATAAACCCTAGAAGACTAGCGCCCAAGAGAGGTGCACACTTTTCCCAAGAAGTAAGTACTTGCTGAAATTTCCAAAACACACTCTTGTGATATGATTCCTCAATGGGGAATTTACCTTTACTTATATTAGACTGAACCTATCAACAGTGGTGTCTATTCGCACAACAAGGACGACCTCAATAACTCACAATATAATTAATAATTACCATATTAATTATCTTTTACATTAATTATCTTTTACTTTATGGTGGGGTCGACCTGTACCCTTTACATCACAAATAGGGTTACAGGTAAGTCTGACTCTTGAACAATATAACAAGGGATCTTATACACCCACTAGTGCTCAACCACTAGGGGCACATCCATCTATGCTCAACCACAGGGATGTCCACATCTCTATCGCACTGCATCTCACAGGAGAACCACACTCACTAGTGCTCAACCATTAGGATCACGTTCACCTATGCTCAACCACACTCAACAGATCTTCTTTCTCACTGCGTTACACAAAAGAATCATCTGGAGCATCACATCATCTCAAATCTCTGCACAGAGGAGGCTAATACCTCGTTTCATTTCTGTCTCAGAATGATACACCCAACTCATGGGCTTCCCCACACGTTCACCTGTGCTCAGACACATGCACGTCCAACTCAACAGATCTTCTTTCTCACTGCGTTACATAGGAGAATCATCTGGAGTATCATCTCAACTCTCTGCATAGAGGAGACCAACACAACGTTCCAGTTCTGTCTCAGGTAGGAACCACACACCTATCTCACGGGTACACCTAACTCATGGGATCTCTCTCAGGTTTGTGTCCTGGAGGCCATCTCACGCAGTTGTAATCATCGACACTCCCTCTCAACTAGGGAGGCATTCTCCACGAAGCCAAGTCTCTCACGGAAGTACTCGAACTTTGTCTTGGCAAGCGGCTTGGTGAAGATATCTGCGATCTGCTCATGGGTAGGAAGATACTACACGTGTACTATCTTCCTCTGCACCCTGTCTATGATATAGTGATATTTTATCTCAATGTTTTTTGATCTATCATGAAACACAGGGTTCTCAGAGAGTTTCACACAACTCTAGTTATCACAATGAATAGTAGTAGGATCCATCTCATGATCGAATAAATCAGTTAGAAGTTTGTGAAGCCACACTGCTTCGCAGACTGCCACACTCAATGCAGTGTATTCTGCCTTTGTGGTACTTAATGCCACAGAGCTCCGTTTCATGCTACACCAGGAAACCATGACAGACCCTAAAGTAAAGCAACAACCGGAGGTGCTCTTCCAGTCCACTGTGCTCCTTGCCCAATCTGCATCGGCATATCCCTGCAGGCTCAAGTCTACAATGGAGGCATATCTTAGGCCATAACCAACTGTGCCTCATAGGTATCTCAATACATGTTTTGCTGCTATCCAGTGAGTCTATCTCGGTTGGCTCATGAATTGGCTAAGCACATTCACTGCATAGCATATATCCGGTCTGGTGTTAACTAGATACATTAATGATCCAATCAACTGTCTGTACAAGTGTGGATCAATCTCTCCTGAATCAGCATTACTCATCTTCTTCAAATCCATCACCATTGGTGTAGGTATGGATTTTCATTCTGTCATACCAAACTTTTTCAATATCTCCACAGTATATTTTCCTTGACTTAGGAAAATTTCTTCTATCCTCTGCCATACTTCTAGTCCCAAGAAGTAATGCATCAAGCCTAAATCCTTCATCTAAAATTTAGTTGTCAAGGCTTGTTTGCATTCAACAATGAGTCTCTTTGGGCATGTCGATTTGAGCAACTGGATCGGCTGGAACAACTGGAGCAATTGGATCAACTTGAATAATGTCTGTCTCCCTCTGAACTACTGAAGGGGGAGAAGGCATTGTCTCACTATCAATTTCCATCTGAGATTCTCTGGATCTCTGGAAGCTATCTCTTCTTCAAAAGTAACATCTCTGCTTAGTTCAATTTGTCTTTGACCAGGAATGTAGATCTGATATGGTTTTGAGGATTCACCGTATCCTACAAATGTGCCCTTTCTTCCTGAAGGGTCTAGCTTGGATCTCTTCTCTTTGGGTACATGAAAACATACTGGGCACCCAAATATCCTGAAGTGTCCAATCTTAGGCTTCACTCCGGTGAAGGATTGTTCTGGAGTAATGTTCTTCAAGATCTGATGAGGACTCCTATTCTGAACATACACTACTATCATGCATGCTTCTTCCCATAGAGTCATAGGTAGACTCTGATCATGAATTATTGCTTTGGTTGCTTTGATGATAGTTTTGTTTTTCCTCTTTGCAACCCCATTTTGCCGAGGGTTGTAAGGAACTATGAACTCCCTCTTGATCCCTGCTTCAATACAAAAATTGCTGAAATCTTTGGAGGTGTATTCTCCTCCATTATCTGATCTTACTACCTTGATCTTTCTTTTGATAAGGTTTTCAACATGAGATTTGAATTCTTTAAATTTTGCTAGGACTCCATCCTTGTTCTTTAGGAAGTAAATCCAAGTCTTTCAAGAGTGATCATCTATGAAGAGTACATAGTACAAGTACCCATTGAGGTGAGATCGGAAGAGCGGTTCAGCAGGAATGCCGAGACCGATC
>CBVK0100099382.1:0-25596 GCA_900067695.1 Picea abies | reverse complement strand
AAGGAAGGACCTGGCAATTTCTCTGGTGGACGTAGCCCACACTGGGTGAAGCACGTAAATTTGTGTCTCTCTTGTATTGTGTGTCTTCTGTGTTTTGTTTCTGCATTTGTTTTATTTTATTGCTCCACAGTCCTGTTTTTCTAACACTCCCTCATGGATCATTTCAGAATACACATTTGATTGCCTCTAAACAACAATCCCTCCTGGATCATATAATCTATCCAAGGACTCCTATCTCTGAGAACTGGATTCTCAGCTGCTTCATACGCTTCTCCAAAATCTGCATCTCTTGCGTACATGTCCCTGAGATTTTCAAAACTCAATGTTTTGACTCGGAATTCCTGCAACAGCAAACACTTCTTGCTCAAAGCATCAACCACTTTGTTAGTAGTACCTGAAATGTGTTTAATCACAAATGTGAAATTTTGCATGTACTCTACCCATTTTGCATGTTTCTAATTCAACTTCTCTTGTTGAGTCACAAACTGTAATGCGTGATTATCATTGTACAATACAAATTCTTTCGGGATCAAGTAATGCCTCCACTTCTTCAGTGCTTGTATGATAGCATAAAATTATTTATCATACGTGGAGTATTTTAATTTCTCCTCATCGAGCTTCTCGCTGAAATATGCAACCGACCTATCTTCCTAACTCAAGACCGCTCCTATGGCAAATCTTCTTGCGTCACATTTCACCTGAAATGTTTTCTGGAAATCCGGCAACACCAAAACTGGTTGTTCCATGATCTTCCGCTTCAACAGATTGAAGCTCTTCTCAGCCTCTGCTGTCCAATGGAAAGACTTATGTCGCTTCTTCACTATGTCCATCATAGCTGCGCTAATTCCACTGAAATTCCTGATGAACTTCCAGTAGAAACTAGCTAAGCCATGAAAACTTCTCACCTCGAAAATATTTCTCGGTGATGGCCAATTCTTGATCACTTCTATCTTATCCAGATCCATTCTCAACTCATTAGCCGAAATAACAAAACCCAAGTAAATGAGCTATGTCTTCATAAATGAGGACTTCTTCATATTAATCAACAGCTTCTCCTGTTGTAGCTTCCTCATCACAATGGCCAAATGCTTCAGATGCTCAGCCTCTGATTTACTATAAATCAGAATGTCATCCAAATACACAATGACGAACTTTCCGATGAATTCCCTCAGGACTTTGTTCATCAATCTCATAAAAGTACTTAGTGCATTCGTCAAGCCAAACGACATGACTAGCCATTCATACAGTCCTTCATTGGTTTTGAAGGCTATCTTCCACTCATCGCCTTCCCTGATGCGAATCTGGTGGTATCCGCTTTTCAAGTCTATCTTTGAAAAATACTTTGCCCCACTCAGGCAATCCATCCGATCATCCATTCTCAACAGTGGAAAACTGTACCTGATGGTTATTTTGTTGATCGCTCTTGAATCAGTACACATTCTCCATCCTCTATCTTTCTTTGGACTGAGTACTATTGGAATAGCACATGGACTCAAACTTCCTTTGACCAATCCTTTGTCCAATAGCTCCTGGACCTACTTCTTGACCTCTTCATTTTCTTGTGGCATCAGTCTGTACACGGCTTTATTTGGAAAACTGGCCCCTGGTATGAGGTCTATATGATGACTCACACTCCTCATCGGTGGCAACGAGCGAGGTAATTCGTCCACTATGATGTCAGTGAACTCTTTCAGCAGTTCCTGAATCTCATCTGGCAAATCGTCCACTCTTGTGCTAGTCAGAACAATCCTCGGCTTCCTGACCACAAAGAATTGTGGATCTTCTTTCTTCTTAACCTCTGTAAGAAGCTCCTTCCCACTCATGAGAAGTACTGTGTTGCTTACTTCTGGCTTCACCTCCTTCTCCTTTATCGGAAGCAACATATGGGTTCTCCCATTCTTCTCCAGGGTATATGTGCTCATTGTCCCATCATGAATCACATTTCTGTCATATTTCCATGGTCTACCCAGCAATAGATGACAAACATCCATGGGAATAACATCACATAAAATCTTATCATTATATCCACATATTTTGAATTCAACCAAGCATTGTTTAGTAACAGTTACCTGGTGTCCTTTCTGTAGCCATGAAACTCTATATGGGCTTGGATGATCAGTCGTCTCCAGCTCCAGCTTTTCCACCATCTCGGTTGAAACAAGATTATCCGTTCTACCACTATCAACGATGACCTTGCACACCCTGTCCTTGGTTTTGCAAGTTGTCCTAAAGAGTCTGGTCCTTTGGATTGAACTCTCCACCTCTTTCTCGGGTGTCAAAAGGACTTTACGCATCAGGAGCGACCTTTCACCTTCTGCGTCTTCGGCCTCAACATCCCGCCTCTTCACTTTGGTGATGTGAGCTTCTCCAATGTATTTCTTTTTCTCTGGACACTCACAAGACTTGTGCCCATTCTATCCACATGTGAAGCATGTGATGACTCCACCTCTTCCTCTTCCTCTACCTCTAGTACGAGGAAAAGTATTTGCATCTGCATATCCTCCACTCTGCTCTATATGCTGCCCTCTTTGTTCAACATGTGGCTCTCTCTATGAGGTTCCACCTCTTTCAACTTTACCCTGAGGTTTCTTCCATTCCTCCTTGGGCTTCTGGTATTTATCCTGGGCAACTGCTTTGCCTTTGGGTTGGCTTCTGCCTTGCCCTCGCTGACCTTTCTTACAGCTCAGCTTCTCTTCTGCTTTCAAAGCCATCTGATAAGCATCCTCCACCATTCGGATGGTAACCATGCTTAATTCATCTTGAATGTCGTATCTCGGACCATTCAAATATCTGGCAACCTTCTCATCATCACTCTCTCGATGACCTGCTTTGATGTTCATTCGATAGAATTCCTCAGTGTATTCTTTCACTGTCATCAGTTTCTGTCTCAGGTTCTGCATTCTCCTGAACAAAGAAATTTTATAATCCCTCGGGATGAACTTCGCCTTCATCTTTGCGATCATTTGATCCCAACTCTTAATCTTCTGCTTGCCCTTGCAGCATCTATCAACTTGTAGCTCATCCCACCACAATGTTGCATGTCCTTTCAAGCGCGTAGCAACATGCTATACCTTCTTGTCCTCTTCGACATATTCATAATTGAAGTAAGTATCAAGAGCACTAATCCAACCTAGTAGCTCCTCTGCATCCAGATTTCCCTCGTAGACTGGAATGTCCATCTTCGCCTTTGCACCCATTCTGGCAATGGCTTTAATTAGACGTTCATTTGCTGCATCTTCGGATGCAACTTCCTCTTCACGTTCAACTTCTATCTCGCTCTCGGAATCACTAAGATCCCCTGCACTAGCTGTGCGTCTTTGCATTGTTTCCATCTCCTCAAGTCTTGCTCGGAGATCTCTCATCTGTCTTTCCATTTATGGATTTCCTATTGGCCTACCTCTTCTCTGCACCTCCCTGTCCTCTGGATCAGGTGACTGTCTTTCTCTTCTGGGCGGCATGGTGAATTCTTTCTCCTCTCTGCTACAAAAGCAAAGAAATATTCTCGCTCTGATACCACAACTGACGCAGCCGCACTCCTCGGAGCACGTCCACTCACAGAGGATCTTCTTTTCCTCTTGGCCTGAAGAAATCCAAGGTTCCTCTATTTCCCTATCGATCCCCCTTTTCTTAACTTACCGGGGAATCGGAACTCGCGACTTCGCGAGTCTAACTGTCGATCACTAGGCTCTCAAATCCCCGAGACCCGATGCCTTAGTCAACGCTGACCTTTTCCCGTATCTATCGGGACCTCTCTTATCACGGTTTCGCTACTCACGATTTCACGCACTTTGATTTGCCGACTCCCGATACCTGATGCAACGAAAATTCGATTCATGTGTGGGTTGTCCCTTCAACTCCTTGTCACCTCTATCGGGATTTCGAAATTCGCAGGATCGCGAATCTGAATGTCGATGGACTCGGGACTTTCCTTTTCCCGATCCCTGATACTGTGCCACTTGTCCTCCACTATCTCTTGTTGTGGCCCATGCGACTCTCCCATCGGGATATCGCGGATCGCAATTTCAAACTGTCTGAGTATCCTGTTTTTGAAAACCCCAATACTCTGATTCACGACTTCCTCAGATCTCCTGACACGTATCTTTGTTGATGGATGGTTCTGATCTTATCGGGATATCGCGGATTGCGATATCGCAATACTCATTGCACAAATTTGGAGCTTCGACTTGCGAATTCCCGATATGCGATGCCACGTGTAGATCTGACGTTTCCTTCTGACTCGGATCGACGCTCTGCCCTCCTGAACTTCGAACCTCTTCCAAGCTTACCCCGTAACCTCCCTACACCTCCGTGAGGTCCAACGGTCCACGGGACTTCACAAAATCTCCTCAGAGGATTTCGACCATCCGCTCTTCCCTTGGTGAATCCACGGGATGACTGAATGTCTCCTTACGAGACTAGCTCGCCTACTCACCAAACTGCGATGCCCTTTGTCTCCTTACGAGACTAGCTCGCCTACTCACCAAACTGCGATGCCCTTGCAACTTCAAGTCGCACTTTTCTATGCTAATCTTCAACAACTTAGAGGCCTATCCTTCCTGAGATTTCCACAATTTTTTCGTCTCTTAGAAATATAGAACTCTTTGCACGCACTCCTTGCGGCAGTCCTTCAACCTTGACTGAGTGATGAAGTCTTTCGACTCTGCGCACTCCTGCAGCAGCAGTCTTCCGATACTTTGCTCAGAATCACAACTCTGAGACTTGGCTTGGCTTGCGCACTCCTTGCATGGCACTGTGCCTAACTGCACCTTCGAGGGAATGAGAACAAAAGTTACCTCTAATTGAACCTTTCTGTCAACGCACTCCTTGCGGACAATTCGACTGCACTCCTTGCAAGAATCCTCTGGCTCAATTAGATAAACAATTGAAACTCATTCTTTCACCCTCTCAGACTTCAATTCACACATGAAATCACATACACAATATATAAAAGCAAATGTATGACAGGAAGCAAACATCCATGAGCATATCATCAATACATAGAGAAACAACACAAAACCATGGATTTGAATCAAAACTTTCTTCTATTAATTCAATTGCCTGTACATGGGTGTTCTTCATACAATTCTCTGCCTGCTCTTCTGCTCTTCCTGAATGCTCTAGTTAATGTTACAATGATACAATGAGGGTGTCTATATCCGTTTTCCCTCTTGGACTCTAAACTATCAAATTTAGAATTAAAATCCTATCTACCAGCATTAACTATATTAAATGCCGGCTATCTACTAAAGGACGAGAGCTTAAAGGCTCAAGGTCCATTTACAATATACAAGTGTGCTATCTCTTAAATGAATCATTTAAGATTGCGCAACAATCCCAAATCATTTTCAAAAATTTTTGTTGGCTTGGTCCAGCTGTCCTCCGCTTCCGCGCTAGCTCACTTGATGTGCTGGTGATGCTCCTGCATCAGTTTGTCCCAAGCAACTAGTTGCACAACAAAATTAAAAGATAAGCATTTATTTTGTTGTTGTATTATTTTATGAGTTAAATTGTTGTGCATGAACTCTGTATATGAGACTGATTTATATGCTTTTTTAATGGAGTTTATTAATTTTGTTTCCTGCCTATTTTAGTATGTTGTATATGCATTTAAATACTGGTAACAATCAATAACTAAATTTGGTTGTAGTTCATAGCTGTAAGCTACAAGAAATTAATTAGATAGAAAAAATATTAATTTATAAGTTTTCTGCAACATAATGTTCCTTAGCTGGGATGGGGGACATTACAACCTTCATACATAGACACTTCCATATTTGGTCTCGATCTAACTCACATGATTGCTTTGAACAATATTTCTTCAACACCTTCTTCTTCAGGCTCCACCTATCCTTCTATACATAGACACTTCCATATTTGGTCTCGATCTAACTCACATGATTGCTTTGAACAATATTTCGTCAACACCTTCTTCAGGCTCCACCTATCCTTCTATAGATTTATCTTCTTTGTTGCTGACATCTCCTATGTCAATGCCTCTTCATTTTGTAGCTTCCATAACTTCCAACCATGCCTAGACATTTTTCATTTCCTCACTCCGATAGGTATTCTTCGACTTTCTCTTCCTCTTTTTCTCGCCCTAAACGCCATTTCCAAATTTCATCTTCAGAACTTTGCTTTTTATACTGCTTTGATACCAAACTAACGTAGACCTAATTGGATTCCAAACCACTATTAATCATTTTCATAATCTTTTTGTTTTCTCTTCTCATTTTCGTCAAACTTTCAGAATTCAAATTGTTTTGGAAACCCATAAATCTAGTAGTGGAATTCCTTGAAAGAGGATGATCTCCTTTTTTTTCAAAATCTTAGATGACACATCTATTTCTTCAACATTATGCCTATAGCTTAAACATTTAACCATGGAACCCTATGAATGGAACCTTACAAATCCGGAAGTTTTAGTTTGCACGTGTAATTGTGGAACCTTGCGAGTGCAACTTTGCAAATTTGAAATTCTTTATATCCATAATTTTTTTTTAGAAATTGACTTTTAAAAAAAGTATGGATCTGGATGGACTCAATATCCGGCTTTCCCTTGTGTAGATTGGTTTCCTCCCTTGATTTGCCTAATCAATCCAATGGTTAATTCCACTCGATTTCTTCTTAAGGAAATACACATCTCCACAAAGTAACTCAACAATCCATCCATTTCGAACTTGAAAAAGAATTGAGAGCGTTACAATCAGTGAAGCCATGCTTCTAGTGACAGATATTTAATGGGTATAAAGACCGAGAAAAAAATAATAATAAACACACACAACACAATTTGGAAATTCTATGAATAAGAATACAATATTTCTCTCTTTCTGTGCACAAACATCTTCGCCTCACTCTTCTCTCCGTATTCTTCCCTAGTTTTCACTTTGAAAGGGTTTATTTATACGATTATGGAGAAGAATGATTGAATCCCTAAAGGATGGATTTGTATCCTCCAAACTCAGCAAAAATATCAACAACTCAAACATGTCCCTAAAATGACTCAACTACTGTATGCTAAAGCTAGCAACTTTGTTACATTACATAGAAAAACAAAAATACTCCTCGAGATACAAACTCGGGAAAAAAATGAAATTTGATAAAAAAAAACTCCTACATCAACTGCACATGGAAGTAGGTTTCGTTGAGATCCGTCTAGTTTTTCTCTTGAGAGATGGAGAACGATGGCATGAGGTGGCAAAACAATGAGACATCTTCGATAACATGGAACTTTGATCCATGTGAAACTCAGACTATTTTTGAAAATCTGACCAGATTCAAGCCCATTTTGTTTTGACTGAAAATGAAATTCTGGAGGGAAGATTGCTCCCTAATTAGCCTACTCCAAAAATAACTGCATATGATTTCCCTTTTCTAACATATTATTGTTCAGTGGCTAAAATAGATTTGTAACAGTCCACGTTCTGAAATATTGAAATATGAGTTACCTTTTCAACCCTGTAATTCTAAGGAGTTGTTGATGGTTTTGAATTGTGGGTGAAACAAGCAAATAAAAGTCACTGTCTTGTATTGCAGTTAATATTTTTCTCGCTATTATTTAGTTTAGTTTTTTTTTTTTTCCAATAGGAATTGGCACACCAACATCCAAAATGACAAAACTTTAGCTGTTCTTTGATTAATTTGTTTTATTCACTGGTAAAACTCTCATTTTTTCGCTCCTAATATTTACACACCCCAAGCTTTACTGCTAACATGGCCAAATTCACACTAGTAAATCATTTGTGGAACTGCTTTTTCTTCAACGAGAAAAGGGTCTATTGATGATTTTTGGGTTTTCCCTTTTTTTGTTCTCTTCGTCATCCATTTGGGTTTTCAAACTTGATTATCTGTGGTATGTGATTTCTGTATTGTAGTGTTTGAGCACAATTATTTTCTACTCATGAATTTCAATACTTTCGAGAGATTGAGGTGTTTTCCTCTTTATGATTTTTACAACTTTTTTTTAGTGTTTAGTGTATTCTAGGTCACCAGCACTTTGAAGTGTGTTGGACATGTGTTAATTTCACATTTTTTGTAGATTGTTTTCATAGATTTCCCCTGATTGAAAATTTAGTTCTAAGCTTCTCTCACGTAATCTTGCAAATTGTTTTCTTAGATTTTCCCCATATGAAAATATAGTTTAGAACTTCTGTCACGGTAATCTGGCATCCTTGGAGCAGTTCATTTTTGGAATTGTGCCAAAACTGATATGAAATTTAATCATTCTTGGTCAAACAATGTTTTAATTAATTCTTATTTCTCTTAGGAGATTTTTTTCAAAATCTTTACAGATTTGAATATTTTTTCAAAAATATTATCAAAATTTTTGTAGTTGGTATTTTAAGAATTAATAAGATTCATGAAGTTTTTACATGCTTAAATATGTATCATTGAAATTTTTCTCGGACTAATGCCTTCAACCCTATGCTTATGACTAATGCCTTCAACCCTATTCTTATGTTCTACATCTAAGTCTTTGTTATGATCTTTAACCTTTAAATTGAGTCACAAACAATATATAAAAAGTACTCCTTTATTTCATTTATCAAAATTCCCTTAAGGTACAACAACATGGTACAATGATCTTTTTATGAAATGATCAACTCCCTTTCAATTTCCTCTTCGAGGGGGAAACCTTCTAATGAGCTAATCTCCAATACAGTATACCCCAATACATGCTACATACGCACTCCATCCTTATTTATAAGTAGCTAGAGAGCCTTAATTATAACCAGTATACCCCAATACATGCTACATAAGCACTACATCCTTATTTATAACTAGTTAGAGGAACCTTAAAAAATTTACCACCATGTGAAGCCATGGAATACCTTTACAACAACTTAGTACATGCATTAAGAAGGGTTGCATGATTGTAGTTTTAGCAATTACACATCAATGTGGTTATCCATTTTGGATTACAAAAGTTATGAAGGTCAATCAAGAAAATGAAGAAGTTATAGTAGGTTGCATGATTGTAGTTTTAGTGATTAAACAACAACGTGGTTATCCATTTTGGATTGTAAAAGTTATGAAGGTCAATTCAGAAAATGAAGAAGTTATAGTAGTTGAAGTATGTTGGTCTGAAACATATACACACCCATTCAATGGTGTGTATAAGCCACAAATGGTAGTTAAGAAATAGATCAAAAGAAAGAGAAGAAGAAAGGGTCAAAATATAAATTGTGGTTGCATTGCCATCTTAAAATTAGAGGATGTTGACATAATTTTTTATGACTTCCATTTGACAAGAGAAACACTCTTTGCATTAGGACTACATAGATTATAAAGGTGTCACTGACACAATAAATAGTTTCAAGATGGGAGTCCATTGAACCTAGTCATAAATCTAGAAAGCTTTTGACATCTAAAATGGTGGGCATAAATGTGGGCTCAAATGGTGCATTCATTGATAATAGAGAAGAATATGGATCGTCAACATCTTCATGCAATCATTCATCTAAAGATAATGTAGATTTTGGTTGTGTTAGGATCTACGAGTCAATTTCAATAATTGTATGAAACATTTTATATATTTTTGATAAATATTATATTTGTATATAGTAACTCTAAAGGAGTTTTCGAACTTACATATGATCTTCCATGAAGTTATAAATCATTTCTATGTTTGTTGGCTTATATAATTTGATTATTGATATTATAACAAAAATTCATAGCTCATCTTATTTTAATATGGATGATGAAACGATATTTTTTTTGAAATATTTTGTGTTTAATTCAATGCAATTTTATTGAGATTTTTCATTAAAAGTAAATAAAATATTTGGACGTAATGTTGAACTTTTAAATTATAGGGTGATATCGTCATGTCATTATGTTTTATTTGATGCTTGGAGTGATAAATTGACCCTAAACAAGTGGGTATTTTAAGGCTGATTTTATGGTTTTATTTACAATAGCACCAATTTTTCAGACCATGATTTAAAAAAAGTTGCAATTTTAAGCCCCCCACCAAAAAAGAGGGATGTTACTAGTAGTACGACCTTTTGAATTAGTGGTTGATTTCTAGAATTTTCTTGAAATGGTATTGATTGTTAAGGCCATGGTTTAAAAAAATGTTGCACTTTTAAGTCCAAAAAAAGTGGTGCTTGAGGTGGGGCCTACATAGGTTCCCTAGGTGCTACAGGGTTCATAGGTATTGGTTGCGCAGAAGTCAACGTCAAGTGTGGAATTGGCGAAGAAGGTGGGAGAGGAGAGGGGGGTCCAAATACAAAACTAGAATTCCTAAGGTAAGGTTAGTTAAGTTCAATGTGGCCATAACCTAGGAATTGACTATTCTTGGAGGAGGAAATAAGAAAGGTACTTGAACAAAGGGATAATCTAGATGTGGATGTTCTCCTAATGGAGGCATTAACGATGTTGTATTTGAAGGTCTAATTGATGGATGTAGACAAGGGTCCATTGGTCTATGACTAGATGATACCATATAGACATTAGATGAATAAGGGTGGGTACTCACAGGAGGAGGTTCATAATACACATTGAGTAATGTCGAGTCTTTGTAGACTCTAGGGATGGTGTCTAAAAGTGAAGGGATTGTTTGGTTCTCGCCCAAAGAGGAGACCACATGATCAAGATGAAGTTATGATTGAGGGTTGTGGAAGGTTGATTGATTGATGGTAATATGTTTCCCATCATTAGGGAATATCATCTTACAAAATACCAAGGAAGCCACTACCTTTATGGGGTACATGAAGCATCAACCTAGAAGGATGTTGTAGTCCAATGGGGCATCAATAAATTCAATGTCAATGCATACTTATTTTCCTCCTGTTGGAGTACTTCACACATACCTAAGATTTATTTTTCCTAAGGTTTTCCATATTTTTATTAGTCATTATCCAGTCTCCTACAGTTTAGGGAGAATATACCCCTAGGAGAATATTCTCTTTAGTTTTCACTTTAGTTTGATCAGTTGAGTGGAGTCTAGATGCTACATTGGGATTATCACCATGTAGCATTGGGATCATAACCAACTAATGTGCATTGTCCTTGGGATCATCACCATACTAGTGAATTACTCATGATTCCCTGATCTCCTCCTCACTTCACTCTGTTTTAGTCTGTTAACTGAAGACTAATAGACTAGTTAACTCAGACTAGGTGGCAGTTCACTCCCGTAACTTCCCAAGAGACTAGACTAGGTGGTAGTTTACTCCCATAACTACTTGTGTGTGTCCAGATCACTCTAGACCACAACTATGGCGCATTGGCTTCTCCTCCAGTGCACATTAGTTTACTTATAAAGAGTATATCATGTGTAAATTATCATTCATTCATTTGGTTAATGAGAATTCTTCCATTCTTTCTCTCCTGCTTCTCTTTTCTCATATTTTCTTTGCAACTATGTATGTCAATTCCTAGATAGATCTATTATGTGCAGGTTCAAAAAATTTACATGGTATCAGAGCCGATGGACTGCTAGGGAAAAGACACACCAAATTATTTTTGCAGGTACCGAATATTGAAGAGAGCAGAAAAATGGAATTTTCAAAAGAATTCATTCTTACACCATACAATTTATTTGCACGGAAGGAGAAGATGATCATGCATCTTCCAATCAGAGTATTGTATAGGTTAAGCATGAACACAAATACAAAACCAACATCATCCATATAAAAATCCAAGTATCTAAATCGAATGGATGAAGTGTTTGAAACAATTTGCAGTCTCATTTCTCGTGAACTCGTCTTTCACATATCCTCCTGTCAAACCCCAAATGAAGCCTGGACCACCATCGAATGGATTTTTGAAAAATAGGACGAGATGAGGGGACACATGGTAGAGGTTGAATTTCTCACATTGGATCCAAAAACCTTTGAAAATATTCAAGATTTCTTTACCAAATATAAGGATCTATTGTCGCAACTGAAAGCTTGCGGGGTTGATAAATCTAAGGAGGAGAAACAAATGGTTCTCACCATTCTCTCCAAAATTGGTCCAAAATACTTAGTGTTTGTATCCAAATTTTATTTAGTTAGATTTGCATCTGGATCTACCTAGAAAATTCCCTCTCTTGAGGACTTTATTGAGTCTCTGACACAAGAGCAGAACAAGCTCATCAATATGGGAAAAATCAAAGGCCCAAAGGTGCATGCACTCACTTTGCAAGATGATAGTAGTCATAAATATTAGAAATCTAAAGACAAGGAAAAAAGGAAAGCACATGAAAATATGAATAAGGAAGGGTACTCAAAACCCTGCCACGATGCCTCTAGATCCAAAGGGGGAAAGGGAAGAAAAGGGGAGAAATGCACCTACTTCCATAAAGGATTCCATCCAGAATCTGCATGTATGTACAAAAAGATAGATATAAGGACTCAAATACTTCAGCAAAACAACCTTGGATATCGCATCCCTGAGGGTGCCAATAAGAAGAAGACAGAAGATCATAATCCCAAGAAAGACAATTCTAGCCATTCCTTGATTGCCATAAACTCCTCTCCTGATGCTTGGATCGTAGATTCAGGAGTATCAAACCACATGGTTGCCAGTAAATAAGTCTATTGTTCATTCGATGCATGTAAAGGTCATCCTATTATGATGGGGGACAACTCTCCAGTCGAGGTCATTGACAAAGGAAGGTTAAACTCACAAACAAAAGCTTCGAGAATGTGTTGCATGTTCCCAAACTTTACGTCAATCTTCTCTTCGTGTATCAGATAAAAAAATATGGCACCAGAAAGAGAGTCATATTCACACTTGATGAAGTGGATATCTATGACATGCAAACTAGTTCTAGGGTTGATACCAGTGAGGTAAATCATCAATCTAGACTCTACACATTTTCTGAATTGATTGAACCAGATTCAACATTACTGCTTATCCATGGTGATGAAAGAAGTAGAATATGGAACAAAAGGTTCAGGCATTTAAATTTTAGATATATGAAATAGATTAGAAAGCAAGGAATGGTTGATAGTCTACCTGAAATCCACTTCTCCAAAGGAATTTGTGAGGGATGTGTTCTTGGAAAAGACCCTCAAGAGAAATTCGACAAAGGAAAGATCAGAAGGCTTCCTTTCCTTTAGATCTGATCCATAGTGACCTCATGGGCCCTTTTCTACATCCATCAATTAGTAAAGTGAGGTACATTCTCATTTTTGTTGATGATTTCTCACGCTTCACATGGGTTTACGTTCTTGGGAAAAAATTAGAGGTATTTCAACACCTCAAAGATTTCAAAGCCCTTGTTGAGACATAGTCAGTAAAGAAAATCAAATTCCTCCAAAGAGATAATGGGGGAGAGTATGTCAACCATGAGATACAAAATATTTTTCATGAGGCAGGGATTCAGTTGCATCACATGGTTCCATATACTTTGCATCAAAACAGAGTTGTTGAGTGGAAAAAATGATTTCTAAAAGAGATGGCATCTTGCATGCTACATGCAAAGTCACTTCCCCAATGATTATGGCCTGAAGAACTTAATTGTGCAACCTACAGCCAAAAAAAATCTCCCCATAGATATGTCAAAGATAAGACCCCCTACAAGGCTTGGAGCGACCTCAAGCTATAAGTGACCCACTTTCATATTTTCAGTTCACGGGCATGGGCTATGATTCCCTTTGAGAAGAGGAAGGAACTTGATCCACATAGCACATAATGTATCTTTGTTGGATACCCCAACAATGTGAAGGGATACATAATCATTGATATTTCCTTGGAACGAATCATCATTGAGCATAGTTTCCAATTCGAGGAAAGTGTCTTGCATGTACCTCAACAGTTGCATGCAGACACCTTTATTCTTCCAACTGTCAGAGATGATGAGCATGCACATACTGAATTTTCTTTAGATGAGAGTTCTTATTCATAGGATTCAGATGATCCAGACACAGAGTTAGTATAGTGATATGCAGAGTTAGTGCATCCAGATGCAGATGCAGAGCCAGAGCAAAGGCCCAAGTGGGCCAAGACTACTCTTCAAGATGTAGGGGATATTGTTAGGGATCCAACTGATATTAGGAGGACTCAATATGATTTCGAGGATCCTCCTATTGTACTCATTGCCACTAAACCGATGCCACCCAGACATATTTTCTTGGTTCAGTCTTCTATCCACAATATTATGGCAAGGCTGCTGGAAATCCCTTTTGGGAATCCACCATGTAGGAAGAGTACAACTCCCTCCTCTAGAACTAGACTTGGGATCTAGTTCCCCTTCCTTATGGAAGGAAAATTGTAAGGTGAAAATGGTTTTACAAGACCAAGAGTGCAACGGATGGACATGTTAGCACATACAAAGTTAGGCTAGTTTCGAAAGGATTTGAACAGGTGCATGGCATTGACTATGATGAGATCTTCTCTCTAGTAGAGAAGATGGATTCCATACATTTGGCACTTTCCATTATAGCAGCTAAGGGATGGGAAGTCCATTAGATGGATGTGAAGAATGCATTTCTTCACAATGATCTCTATTTGGAGATCTATATGGAGCATCCCTGGGGATTTATGCAGGATTCATATTTGTTCTGTTGACTGAAGAAGTCTCTTTATGGCCTCAAGAAGGCGTTGAGGGCATGGTATGCCAATATGGAATCCTACCTTTTGTCACATAATTTTGTACATTGTAAGTCAAACCTGAATGTTTACATGCTCAGGTCGATTGATTCAATTCTACTCCTAGTTTTGTATGTTGATGATTTGTTGATCACCGGTTGCTCGACTTAAGCGATTGATGTAGTCAAGAGGATTCTCCATGATAGATTCTTGATGGTGGACATGGGTCTGCTACATTTCTTCCTTGGACTCGAGATCAGCCAGGATGCATTAGACATCAAACTGTCTCAGGCCAAGTATGCACGAGATCTCCTTGAGAGATTTCACGTGACACACTGCAAGTCTACCCCGACTCCTTTCCTATTAGGAGTCAAACTTGAGGATGGTGGGGACACTCCACTGGTTGACAACACACTACACATACAACTAGTGGGGAATAGTCTCCAGGTTCATGCAGGAGTCGAATGAGCTACATTGGAAGGTTGCAAAGCGTATCCTTAGATACATACAAGGAACCATCACCTTTGGGATTCACTATGAAATAGACTCTACATTGGACCTCATTGGGTTCACTGATTTTTATTGGGCTGGCGATAAAAATGATCACAAGTCCACATCTAGTTACTCACTCAATCTTGGTTTCGAGACTATTTGTTGGTCAAGCAAGAAGAAAGATTCTATTGCTCTATCTTCAACCAAGGAAGAGTACATAGGGGTATTCAACAAAACCATTCAGGATATGTGGCTATAAAAGTTTCTCACTGAGTTGGAAATTCAGTTTCATCGGCTGATCCTCATCTCGTGTGACAACCAGAGCACTATGAAGTTCTTTAAGGATCCAGTTTAGAGACAACAGATGAAGCACATCGAGATCCACATGCACTACATCCTATACTTAGTACACGATGGAATCATCGACTTATAGTTCCGTCCTTCAGCAGAACATACTGTAGACATCTTCACCAAGGCTGTCATTAAGAAAAAGTTCCATTATTTGTGTACTTGTCTTGTAGTGAAGGACACAGGTTCCTGGAAACTGTCAGTTATTATTTTTACATACAATTTACTTTGAGAGGGGTTTTTTCCCATGAGGTTTTCTCTCTTTCCTCGTTTTGTTTCAATGTATCTTTTGTATCTCGATACCTAACATGGCCTTGTTGTCGGGACCAATTCTTTATTTTCACCATACTGATGTTCAGGGGGGTGTTGGAGTACTTCACACACACCTAAGATTTATTTATCATAATGTTTTCCTTATGTTTATCAATGATTATCCAGTCTCCTAAATTTTAGGGAGAATATTCTCTTCAATTTTCACTTCAGTTTGATCAATTGATTGGAGTCTAGATGCTACATTGAGATTACCACCATGAAACTTTGGGATCATCACCAGCTAATGTGCACTGTCCTTGGGATCATCACCAAACTAGAGAATTACTCATGATTCCCTGATCTCCTCCTCACTTCACTCTATTTCATTCAGTTAATTGAACACTGATAGACTAGTTAACTCAGACTAGGTGGCAGTTCACTCCCGTAATTGCCCGATACTAGGGGGAAGTTTACCCCTGTAACTGCTGGTGTGTGTCTAGATCACTCTAGACCACCACTATGGCAGATTGGATTCTCCTCTAGTGCACATTAGTTGAGTTATACAAATTATATCATGTGTAAATTATCATTCATTCATTTGGTTAATTAGAATTCTTCCATTCTTTCTCTCCTACTTCTCTTTTCTCATATTTTCTCTGCAACTATGTATGTCAATTCCTAGATAGATCTATTCTGTGCAAGTTCAACACATTTACACCTCCTAAATAGACGAGACAATTTTTTTAAATCCATTCATATTGAGAGGTATGACCATCATACACATGAAGGGAAATGATAGATGGAAAAAGCGTGGGGGATCCTAACTTCTTCTAGAATTGAGTCAACACAATGCATGTGGATGCTCCTTCATGAATAATGCATCGATGGATGATATAATTTTTTATGGACACTAAAATTTGGAAGGATACTGATCCATGTAAATATCGGTGGCCACCCGCCTATTACAACAGGCTCAAAATAGTTTTCTAGCAACTTACTATTTTTAGCAGTTTTTTGGTTCCTAAACTTTCGGGGCCATTTTGAGGGCCTAAATGAAGTTTTTTGGGCTTTGATTGAGCTCCAATAATGAATCTCCTTGATGATACCTTTCCAAATAAGCTATCGTGTACCCCAAACGAAGATTGCATGCCAACGTTATGCCCCTAGGAAGTTGATAAACCAAACTACCTAAAACGGGGTCCACAAAACTATTGTCTTTTCATCTTCCAGTTTTAGGGGTTTCGATTTTCTTTATGTTAAAAATGCCTTGGAGCCTCATTGTAATGATAATCTTCTTGCGAATGTGAATAACCATCACTTCTCTTCTGAGAGATAAGTTGTCACCATTCTAGCGAGTCCTTCACTCTATATTTCTATTGTTTTGTACATTTCTCTCATTAATAAAAATTATGTATTATTGTATATTTGTGCCTCTTTTTATATTTCCAATATATCTATGTTATATTGTTGTCTCTCTTGCAATATATTTGTATATTTCTGTGTTATATCTTCGCTCTCATTTCGCACTGAAAATAATCTGGATCAGTGGTATCAGAGTAGGCTGCTCTTGCACATTTTTCAATGCATGTCCTCGACGAGGCCTGAGTATAGAAAGTTGGGTCCCGATATTTCCTCTCTTGAGGACAATATCTCTCACACGCCCAAGAAACCCTCCATGGAGGAAGAAAATAAAAAAGACGGAGAAAAGGATTCTATCAATCTGTTGCTTGAACAAGCTCTCACACGATAGAGGGCTAAAATGATGGATAATTTTTCCCACATCCTTCTATGCCTGTCGATAGAAGCATACACATCTTCATAAAGAATCCACTTTGTAAGAACCAATCCTTTCAAGGTACATGCTAATTTTTATATTCTCATATTTGAAGGTCATATAGATGTGGATGCCCTAGACAAATGGTTAAATATGCTAAAATGTTATTTCTTTGTTCATAACATTTTCGACAGGGAAAAGATCACCTTCTCACTCCTTAAGGCTCCCCCCCATGTCAAACATTGGTGGGAAACTTATTGGGAGAAAACTTCCACAGAGGAGTCTGGAATATATGGGGCCGAACCCACTTGGGATTTCTTTTTGGATGCAGTCAAGGAACAATATTAACCTATTGGAAACTATGAAGACCAGTACATGAGATGGACCATGTTGTGTCAAGAGAGGGGCCAAGATATTCTAGAGTTCACCAATACATTCCATACTTTCTCACCAATATGGATATCAAATAATTCGAGTGACATTTGGTTTTGAAATACCGTGGGGCTCTACATAGATACATCCAAACCGAAATGGATTTTATGGACATCTCATCACTAGATGATAATTATCGATATGTTGTTAAAATCGAGAATAAATTTAAGCACCAAAACAAGAGAGAGTCTGGGTCTGTAAATCCGCAAAAACCAAAGTATGGTAAAGACGACCCTAACATCCAACCTTTAGAAAACTAGTCCAAGCCACAGGAAAAGAAGGGTAATGGAAAGATGAAGAACACTAGAAAATGGTGTGATTTCCACAAAATCTCCTGGCACAACAATGATGAATGTCACTCAAAAAAGTCATTGGTGGTTGATATCAAGGACAAGGAGTCGAAACCTGATTAAGAAAATACTAGTAGAAGACAGATCATCGATGCAAACCCCACTACTATTGTCGCAACCACAACAATTCAACCAGAAGAACCAGAAGATCCTAAAGATGGGGAGTTCCTTTTTCATTCACAAATGTGGGTGAAGGGGACCCCATTGCATTTCATTTTTGATAGCGGAATCCATAAGAACCTCATCTTAGCAGAGGTTATCAAATAGTTGGGATTGCCAACAACACCACACTCGCAACCATACAACATTGGGTGGCTTCACCAAGGATGAGATCTCTGTATCAGTTAGCAGTGTCGATTTTCATATGGCATCTAACCCTTCAAGGATGAGGTATTATGCTATGTTTCCCCGTTGGATGTTTGTTATATTCTTTTGGGCCAACGATATATGTGGAAGTACCATGCTATTTATGAGTCTTGACCTCGTAGTGTCATTGTTACTCTGGGGGGTCATATCTACAGGATACTAGAGGTAGTTCCAACTATTATCCCACCTAAACAGTTCCACAAGGTACTATCGCATACTACAAAATTCATCTTCTTCACAATTTGTTTGAAGGTTGAACAGAAGAACACCGGAACCACTGCACCCTCATTCCAAGCACTTTATTTTCGACAGAAGAAGGTCAACAAGATTGAAGCCGAGTGAAAGCATTCCTTCTACACATAGTCATATCATGTATCCATTCTGGTTAAAAAGGTCCAACCCTTCCATCCACAGGTTCGTGACAACCTTCAACAAGCTAAGCAACATAACTTATCCAACAAGGCAAGCAAATAATAAAGGTTTAGATTCAACAAGCGCTTTCCCCTCTCCCATAGGAACTCCACGCAATGGAGACCATTTATTCCTAATGAGTGAGGATTTATCTAGGTGGATTTCAGTGACCACTCACCTATTCAAACTGGCTCAAAACAATTTTTTGGCAACTTACTAGTTTTAGCAATTTTTCGGTTCTTAAACTTCCAGGGCCATTTTGAGGGCCTAAATGATTTTTTTTTAGGATCAATCATCTCAAAATTATTCAAAGTCTTTGATTGAGCCCAAAAAATTAATCTCCTCGATGATACCTTTCCAACAAGCTATCATGTGCCCCAAACAAAGATTGTATGCCAAAGTTATGCCCCCAAGAAGTTGATACACCAAACTACCCAAAACAGGGTCCACAAAACTGTTGGATTTTCATCTTATGGGGTTAGGGTTTTGGATTTTATTTATGTTAAAAAGGCCTTGGAGCCTCATTGTAACGAATGAATTCTTATTAATGCAAGTAGTCGTCACATCTCTTCTCAAAGATAAGCTGCCACCATTCTAGTGAGTGTTTCACTCTGTATTTCTACAGTTTTGTACATTTCTCTCATTAATAGAAATTGTGTATTATTGTATATCTGTGCCTCTTGTCATATTTCCGATATATCTATGTTATATTGTTGTCTCTCTTTAAATATCTCTTATTTTTGTGTTATATCTCCACTCTCATTTCGTGCCGAAAATAATCTGGATCAGCTATAGAGGGTGGTAATCTAAATGATTCAACGTTTTCACTATTGAATGTAATCATTTTGTCATCAAATGGATAACCAACACCTAAGGTAGAAAGTAAAGCCTTCCTTTGTGAAGGACACATTTGGAAGACTTGAAGGGTGTTGGTGCCCAAAGTTTTGAGTAAATATTGTGCATGCGCACAAATGAAGTTGTGCGATCTTATTCTAGTTTTTCATGTGATCAAGTAATTGCGCAAGGGGTAATAAGAGGCACGTATGCCAGATCAAGTTTTGTTAATGTTTGTCAGTTCAATTTTTTCCACTGCGCTATGGTTTAATTTTTGTGATGCATGCGAGAAATCAATAAGACAACGCATGCATGTCAGAATAAAGAAAATAATCTTCGAGAAATATTCCCAAATAATTACTATAGATAGCACAAGGGATTGTGGAGAAATAAGAAGATGAGTTCGTGAGGTAGTAGATATTGCCACAATTCCAAAAAGGCAACATGGAATGTATGTGGGTGACAGAAGCATGCAGGACTAGATCTCATCTGAGCGAGTGGAGCATAATTGAAAGCAACTGAGTGTTATAGAAAAGAAGGATATAAAAGGATGTAACGACCATAGAAAGAGAGTTTGACATAGACGTAGACCCTCTTCGCCCTTGGGTTGGCAGTCCGCTACAGGATCGCTCTACTTTCCATCCTTAAGTCGGATTGACTCATCAATTTCTCTTCGGGGAATCCAACACACACACAATGATTCTTCTCCACAGGTCCTTACGAATTGAGCTCAAGCGATTGAAAACAAAGACTCAATTCCAACCTTCTTTTGACCAAATGATGTGGTCATGTTTCTCACGATTTTGAGAACCTCGGAGTTCACGACTTCACAACTTCTCCTCCCAAATCTTCAATTCTTCAGCTTCTGAGACCCGAACTTCTGATGTGCCTAAACACTTGTCACGACTTGCCACTCATGAGTTCGTGAGTCGAAACTCCCAACTCTTGCTTCCAAATCTCACGATACCTGAAATGCCAATACGTGACACTCCTTCTCTTGTCAGCACCCTCCATGTGTGACCACCGGCTAGCCCTAACTCTAGCACTTTTCACTTCTCATCGCTTCGTGAGTTTCAATGTCGAACTCCCATCTCTTGTCTCATGAATCCCTGAGACACGAGAGGTCAATGGGGTATTGACTTCTTTCAACAGATGACACATGTCCACTCATCTCTTCCACGTGCCCACCTCGTGATTCTACCATGTGTCCCTCATGTTATCTTTGCACTTCGCGATTTTTCTCTTAAAACGATGCCACCTTTGTATCCCTGACACTCGAAGTGCAGATATCACGAACTCATTAGAAACCTTATCGCAACTCACAACTTCGGGAATTTTGGGACGGAAGTCTCAACCTTCTATCCCCCGAAACGCCAAAATGACGAATTCTGACACGTCGTCAACGCGGTCCCACAAGGTATCTTTTTTCCCTGTCGGGACTTCACCTTTCACAACCTAGAGTACCCAACCTTTGGTCTCTCACCTCGCGAACTTTCGAATTCGTGAGATCCCTAGATCTCTGCCACCTATCCTCCCAGAATGAACGGCTCTGATCCACTCGCCACTTCGCTACTCACCTTTCGTGACTTCGCGAATCTTGCTACAAGGCCTTCGGTTCTCCTGCTTATGAAACTCCGAAACACTAAAATGCTTGGACTTCGCACGTGACCAAGTACTGGCCCCCATTATGAAACTTCCCACCTTGTCGGGGTTTTGGAATTTGTAATTTTGTGAATCCAAACATCAAAGCTTCGGTCCTTCGACCCACGAATTCCCGAAATGAACTTTCAGGGGTAGATCCAATGGTCCATGTTGATCTTGATCGATGGGTCTAGTTTCCCTTGGGCTTGTGCTTCAGAATAGCGGCCATCGTAATCTCCCCACTTGTCTATCAGATCTGACGGCTCATGGGACTTTGTGAATTCTCCATGGAGAATTACGACTGTTTGTCTCTTCCTTCTTGACGATTCCTATGAATTTGGACAAGTTCTTCTTCGCGGAACTTACCTGCCTGTAACACAAACTTGCTACATCTCCTCTCAACACTTGAAGGCACTAACCCTCCTGAGATTACTTGAAAATATCCAAGTCCTTTTGGGAAATTTTTTGTGCGCACTCCTTGCGACAACCCTTCAATATTTCCAAATATTGAACCTCCTCGAATCTGTGCACTCCATGCGACAACAATCTCTCAACAATTTCACTCAAGTTACAAAACCTGAAACTCTACTTGCCCTGCGCACACCTTGCACGGATCCTGTGCTCAACTTACACTTCTGTGAGAATGAGGACAATTGTTATCCCTCCTCATCTTTCAGAGATGAACTCTGACTACTTTGATGCACTCCTTGTGAGAAAACTTCACTGCACTCCTTGCAGGAATTTTACTCACTCAAGCAGAGAAACAATTGAAACTCATTCCCTACTCTCCCTTCCATATTTCAAACATTTAACAAGAAATCATACACACATGGCATAAACAACAAATGCATGACAGAAAGAGTAAAACATTCATGAGCATAACATTCAACAATTCATACACAGAGAATATCACAACACCGCGAATCTGAATTAAAGCTTTTTGTATTAGTCCAAAACTTCTGTACATGGAATTCTTCTACACAACTCTCTGCTTCTTCTCTTCTCTACTCTATCTTGAAAATCATGTTACAACTATACAATGAGGGTGTCTATATCTCGTTTCCCTCTTGCGCTCTAAAACTGTCTAATTTAGAATTAAATTCTATCTACCTACATTCATTACACATAAAGACTCCTATCTACTATGGATGAGAGTGGATCACTCAAGGTCCTTTTCAATAATACAAGCATGCCTCCACTGAATGACTTCATTAATATTTCAAAACATTTTCAAAAAAAATGTGCTCGGTTCTTTTCCAGTTGTCTCTTATCTTCGCGCTGGCTCGTTGCTGGCTATGCTTGCACGCCCTTGCGATGCTCCTGCATCATACTCCCTTGATTGAAAATTTTCATGGGCTCCTGTCCATGAGCTCACGCATGGTCTGTCCATGCTTCTGGATTTCTACTTCGTTCTCCCAGCTGGCATCTTCAACTGGATGGCCCTTCCACTTGACCAAGTATTCAAAGTATTGCTTTTTCCCAGTCCTCTTACCAACTCTTTTGTCCAACATGCACTCCATCTGCGGCTTTTCTGCAACTGGCATTTGTTTTGTCCACTGAATTTCTGGCTGTTCATTACCTGTTTCTGCTTCCTTATATTTATAAGGGTACAAATCTGAGACATTGAATATCAGAGAAATTCTGATCCCATCAGGTAATTCAATCTCATATGCATTCACCCCAAATTTCTTCAAGACCTTACATGGTCCGATTTTCTTCATCTTTAGTTTATTATATGTCACCTTCGTGATCCTTTCCTTTCTCAAATGTGCAAGGATCAAATCGCCAAATTCAAACTGAAGTTCTCTCTTGTGTTGATCTGCCTTGCATTTATATTCTTGGCTCGAATGTTGCAATCGCTCCTTCACCTGGCTGTGAAGCTCCTTCATCGCCTCTGCGAAATATTCTACACTAGCACTCCTAGTTGCAGTCTGTTCTGAATCCCTTAGCTCAAAAATTCCTCTTGGCTGCATGCCATAGACAATATGAAATAGACTCTGTCCCATGCTTCTATTGATTGAATCATTTTAAGCAAACTTTGTCTGTGGTAATATGTTGTCCCAATGGCTGTGGTGTTCTGTCACCAAGCTCCTCAGCAAGTCTCCCAAACTCATGTTCATGACTTCTGTCTCTCCATCCGTCTGTGAATGATAAGATGAACTAAATGACAAGTTCATTCCCAAATTTTTCCATAAGGTTCTCCAAAAGTGTCCTACGAACTTAATGTCTTGATTCGAAACTATGCTCCTTGGTAAGCCGTGAAGTCGAATGACTTCTTTGAAAAATAGGTTCGCAATGTGAGTTGTGTCACTGGTTTTTTGATGCAAAATGAAATGTGCCATTTTGGAAAATCTATCCACCACCATAAAGATTGAGTCAAACCCTCTTTGTGTTCTTGGCAACCATAATATGAAGTCCATGTTGACTGCATCCCATGGCCTCTCGGGTATGGGTAATGGTTGATAAAAACCTGCATTCTGCCTCTTTCCTTTTGAATGTTGACAAATTCTACATCTTTCCACGAATCTTTTGATGTCTTCTCACATTCCTGGCCAAAAATATGACTCATTCAACTTTGTGAATGTCTTGTCATGACCAAAATGTCCAGCCAATCCTCCACTATGTTTCTCCTTCAGCAAATTCTCCCTCATGGAGCATTTTGAAATACAAAGTTGATTACCTTTAAACAATAATACTTCCTGGATCATGTATTCTGCCCATTGGCTTCTATCCCTGAGAATTGGATTCTCAGCTGCTTCATATGCCTCTTTAAAATCTGGATCATATCTGTACATGTCCCTGAGATCATCAAAACCCAATGTTTTGACTCTGAACTCCTGCAATAGCAAACATTTCCTGCTCAAAGCATCAACAACTTTGTTAGCATTTCCAGAAATATGTTTAATCACAAAAGTGAAATTTTGCATATATTCAACCCATTTAACATGTCTTTGATTCAACTTCTCCTATTGAGTCACAAATTGCAATGCATGATTATCACTATACAAGACAAACTCCTTAGGAATTAAGTAATGTCTCCATTTCTTCAATGCCTGAATAATAGCATAGAACTGCTTGTCATACGTGGGGTATTTCACTTTCGCTTCATTCATCTTCTCGCTGAAGTATGCTATTGGCCTATCTTATTGACTCAAGACTTCCCCTATTGCAAATCCACTTGCATCGCATTTCACATGAAATTTATTTTGGAAATCAGGCAACACCAGAATTGGTTGTTTCATGATTTTCCTCTTCAACAGATTAAAACTCTTCTCTGCTTCTTCTGTCCAGTGAAAAGATTTGTGTCTCTTCTTCACTATGTCCATCATCGGTGCACTAATTCCACTGAAATTCCTAATGAACTTCTTGTAGAAACTAGCCAATCCTTGAAAACTTCGAACTTCAAAGATATTCTTTGGTGATGGCCAATTCTTGATTACCTCCACCTTATCTGGATCCATCCTCAACTATCTGGATCCATCCTCAACTTATTTGCAGAAATAAAAAAAACCCAAATAAATGAGCTCCATCTTCATGAATGAGGATTTCTTCATGTTTATCAACAGCTTCTTCTGCTGTAACCTCTGCATCACTGTAGCCAAATGTTTCAGATGCTCTGCCTTTGTTTTACTGAAAATCAATATGTTGTCAAGATACACAATGACAAATTTTCCGATGAAATCCTTCAGGACTTCATTTATCAATCTCATGTAAGTACTTGGTGCATTTGTTAAACCAAAGGACATGACAAGCCATTCGTACAACCCTTCATTGGTTTTGAATGTTGTCTTCCATTCGTCACCTTCTCTCATGCAAATCTGATGATAACCACTCTTCAAGTCAATCTTCGAAAAAAATTTGGCCCCACTCAAACAATCTGTAGGGGCCGAATAAATTAAACAACCATTTATTTTACAACATAGCAGTAAAATTCAAGAATTTCTATAATTTATCACATTCACATACAAATTTATCAATAATAATAAAATTTTATAAGAGATTAAAACAATTGCATAATTTTTAAATACCTGAACATGATGCTAATAACCCTCCATTTGTCCTTTACCTTCTTGACCGTTGTTGCACTGTAAAACACTTCCCCAAACCTAGTTCCTCCCTACCAACTAGGTAACTTCCTATCTCAAGGATATCATATGGATATCCTAGGTGAGATCG
>CBVK0100099381.1:0-25707 GCA_900067695.1 Picea abies | reverse complement strand
TCCCGGGGTCGTAACTTTTGCATACGATCTCCGTTTTAGGCGTATGATAGTTCGTTGGAAAGATCTATCCGAGGACTACAACATTTTTGAAAAAATTCCATGATGGATTTTTTCCACCGCAACATACCCCAAAAAATTTCGTTTAGGGCCTCAAAACGGCTCCAGAAGTTCAGGACCCGAAAAACTGCTAAAAATAGTAAATTGCTAAAATCGACAGAAAACTGTTTTGAGCCAGTCGGAAAAGGTGGGTGGCCATCGATATCCACCTGGATCACCAGGGGAAGAATGGAGTCGACAGGTGGAAACAGATCGACTGCTTGGGTTTCACTTTCTAACGGGAGAGTGGGGTTGATCGAGGATGGGATCAGATCAACCACTTGGTCTACTGGTTCATCCAAAGACGTTACCCGATTGACCACTTGATCAACCAGACTGACCAATAGGGGAACCAGATTGATCATTCCATCAACTATAGGTGGGTTGAGAGAAAGCTTGTGATAAGCAGCTGGAAGTTGAGGCTGTGAAACAATCATGTCTTCCAAGAATTTCGAGGCTTCATCCATACGAGGGAAAAGGTGAGTGAGATGACTCCCTTTGCATAACATGCACGGGAACTTGACTCTACTTTTCTTATTCCCAACCGTATCATGGCTGGTTGATGGGAGGTCATCAGTATGTTGTTCAAAGGCTGACGATATGGGTTGGTGAGGATGTGTAGACCATACTTCTATAACCTTGGGTAGATCAGGGCAATCCTTAAGAAGATGGATACCCTTACAAAGCCTGCAAGGGTACTTGGGCTTACGAGTTGTTTGGGTGATCTTGACATCATCAACACTCCCAACATGATTAACAGTAACTGGTTGTTTTCCAACATGTTTGACAGTGGTTGGAAGTTTTGACACTTGCTTAGCTTTCTTCTTCTTAATCTTCCTTTTCTTCTTCTTCTTATTCACCGAGTTACTAGCTTCAGAACTTTTGCTCGACAAAGAAGACGGAACAGAAGGCGACCTTGCAAGCAAAGAAGGTGAAGAAGACCTTACTGGTGAAGACGGCGAAGGATAAACATGAGGTTGATGCTCTTGGGGGGAAGTGCTTATGACCGAAACACTTACTGCATTCATGATTACATGAGTGGAAAAAAACCATACCAGTAATCCAATAGTGAGACCTGGAAGGCTCAAAGTAGCGATGTGAGGAGGACCAATGTTTCCATAAGAAGGAAAAATAAAAGGTTCCCCTGGAGCAGGGGTTCCTTCATTGGTCATTTCGGGAACTGACGCCATTAACCAAATCCAACCTAGAGTCTGCTAAGGAAAACAAACAGCACACGCTAAAAATTTAGGAAGCAAGCAAACAAACAAAACCTTCTTACAATGAGCACACTAGTTGGTGATGAAATCAAACATCGTGGGAACAAAGTAAGAAGGGGCTGAGATAGAGCGGGTGGAAAAGTTACGTTGATGACTTGCTTAACGGACTTACACCCTGGTGCAAGCTCCCACACATAATCGCGGGTATACCCTCCAAGGAGCATGAGCGAGTTTGGCCAACGTCGATTCCAGGTACCGTGAAGACTTTCCCCTCCACAGTCACCTCGTGTAAATAACCTAGAGAGATAGGCCACTAAGGTTACCAATCACTACAGTGATGCCTGGGGAAACAGTCGACAGTCCGATCCACGTGCAAGGGCAAGGTATCTAGCCTGAAATTATCTTGAAAGGCTTCCACTCATCATTGTGGGTATACCTCTCAAGCAACCCCCATAATACATGTAATCTCTACACCAAGACCAACAAAGCACGGTGAGTAACTCTGCCAGTCTCAATGCAACCTCGTGATTGACCCTTGTGTTAGAAGGGCTTCCTAGGACAAAATGTAATAAGTGGATTTAACCACTCCCTAACTCAAGATTCTATGTTTGTTTGCAACTTTGAAAAGTTATCTTTCACACCTATTCCAAAGCCCTACAACTAATATAATGTAGGTTTGCTACCAGAAAAGATAAAAATGTCTAATCAATTTTTATAAGTTCTTTATTTTATGGCTGTTGTTACTCAAAAGGAAGATGGCGTGGACAATATGGTGTTTTGACCGACTCAAAAATTATGCAAAGATATGAAGATGCAATCATTTCATTTCGATGAAAGCTATGCTACGAGAAGGAGAAAACATTTATCATTCCCATATGCACATGTCCCAAAGTCTATTAAACTCATCAATATCAATATTCTCAAGAAATGAGAAAAAAGGTAGTGAACACCAATGCACGATTCATGGCCCCCCCCCCGACCATGAGGGGGAATTTTTTTCACAATTTAAGATCAACAAATGCCAAGAATCATGCAATTTTGCTACTTCAAATGCAAGGATGCCTCCAATCTAATATAAAGCAAGAAATGAAATATTTTTGTTTCAAAAATTTCACTAAAAGAAATAATGAACTTTCTTAAAACAAAGAAACCCAAACTAAAAGTTTTCTTTTAAAGCGAACTATTCAGAAGGAATCTGATCTTTCCATAAATAATTCTAAAGAAAACACACACTTTGTAATTGAAAGACACTCAAAGAAAGAGACCATAGATTCCGAGACCATAGATCTGATAGCTACTGACAATCTATCTTGCTCCAAGGATTCTGAGACCATAGATCTGATAACTACTCACAATCTATCTTGACAAAGCAAATCTCAAAGCCACTCTAACCAAGCCAAAGCTAACAATCTCAAGAACCAACAAAGCTAACCCAAGCTAACTTTATCCATGAGAACTCCTCTCCTTTTATAAGTTGAAGAGGATAAGGTGAGGAGGTTAAGATGATCCCACTAAATCATGAAAGCGAGTAATATCCAAACCATTCGGATGCCACCTCACCATAGAAGTTTCTCCTTCTAGAAGATTCGAGAAAATGCTCATTTTTCCCACGTGCAGGCATTCTCGCACCCTAGCTATAGAGAAACCTGTGAACACCTTGCACCCTAGCTATAGTGCAACCTGCGAGAATGGGTCATTCTCGCACCCTACCTATATAGCAACCTGTGAACTTCCTTTTTTATAAGGTTTTTACATAGGAAAATGCAACTTCTTTCCTCAGGAAAAGTTCTTCTCCCTTCTCTCTTTAGGAACTTAGGCCATTGACCCCTCTGAAGGAAACGGATAGGTTTATATCATTAACGATCATAGGGATGACGAAAATAATGTGTAACAATGCAAAGAATATAACACATACCCAACAGTAGTGGTATATCTGGATGACATCCTAATTTACAGCAAGACTTGGGCATAACACTTGCAACATATTCAACAGGTTCTGCACACCCTGCGACATCACCAAATCTACACCAACTTGGAAAAATGCTCCTTCGACATGGATAGGGTTCATTACTTGGGATACATCATTGATAAATATGATGTACATGTGGATCCAGCCAAAATCCAGGTCATCCATGACTGGCCATCCCCAACCACACTCATTGAGCTTCGAAGCTTCTTGGGCTTTGCTAATTTCTACCACAGGTTCGTGTTGGGATTCTACCATATTACATGGGCCCTCAACCAAGTAACTAAAGTTTGTGGTAAGGAAAACATTGTGTGGGGATAGTCCCAACAACAAGTGCTCGATGATTTGAATCAACACTTGAGCTCAACCCGAGTACTTTCACTACTGGACCTGTAATAGTGCTTTGAGATCGAGATAGATGCTTCAAACTATGTTGTGGGCATCATTCTCACTTAGCATGACCACCCTATGGCCTATCATAGTGAGACACTATCAGATGTTGTCTATAAGTACCCTACATATGGAAAATAAATTTAATCCACTGATTAAGCTTGCCGCCAGTGGAGACATTACATTCTTGGGAAGGTGATATTCATCCACATTGATCAAAAGCCACTGCAGTTCATAGAGACAAAAGGAAAATTGCAGAATGACCACGATCAGAAGTGGTCCACGTACTTGCAATAATTCCACCTCAACATCAAGTATAAAATGGGAAGTACCAATCACGTCCCTAATTGCCTCAGTAGAGAGCCAGCTGTGACACTCACTAAGGTGCTAGACTCTTGCGACCATGAGACCTCTAGATGCCCCCAACTCTATGAGACAGACCCCGACTTTGCCACCACCTACCAAATGTTGGGCGCAAACACAATTTTCTCTAATTTCCATCTTCAGGATGGGATGTTGTGTTGTCTGGGCCATATCTGTGTTCCATCAAGCAAGCGAGCAAAGATGATATGGGAAACCCACTACAATCAGGTGGCAAGACACTTCGGCGTTGAAAAAATAGTGGTAATGTTGCATAAACAGTTCTACTGGCCAAAAATTTGACAACAGATCAACAAGTATATCAGGTCTTGCACTACCTACGTGATTGCCAAATTGACCACTAAGAAAAAAGGCCTATAAACCCCTTTTCCTACTCCTGACAGGCCATGGGAATCCATCTCGATGGAATATATGTTGGGCCTCCCATCCGTGGGGAAATGACTGTGTTTTTTTGGTTGTGGATCACTTTTCTAAGATGGCAATTTTAACCGCCTGCAAGAAGAGAATCACAACAGAGGTCATTGCCAAGCTCTTCTTTGAATGAGTTTGGATACATTTTTGAATCTCACAAACCATTGCCTCATATTGGGATAGTTGTTTTCTTATCACATTCTGGTCAAGCCTTTGGTCACTGCTAGACACCAAGCTCACCAAATCCACGACCTTCCACCCCAAGACAGATGGCCAAACCGAGGTCGTAAGTCGAATGATCATGCATATCCTGCACATGTATAATTCCAGGAACCCTCACACATGGGATGAGAGTCTCTCCTATGTTTAGCATAGCTACAAATGAGCCTTCTATAGATCAACCAGACACAACTCCTTTCAGGAGGGGTTGGGATTCCAACCATTAGGTCCCATAGATGTTGCACTACCCCTTGCGGTCACCTTGAACGACTAATCTCCTGCTCCAACTGAGCTTGACAAATCCACCCAGTTCATTGAGCAGATCTAGGACATCCGCCAACACTTTCAGGATATTCTACAAAAGTCCAATGACAAGTGCAATGATCTGGATTATTTTCGACACGAAATGAGAGTAGAGATATAATAAATAAATGAACAGAGATATCACAGATATTCAATAATATAACAAAAATGTATCATATATGCAACCATAAACACAGATATACAGTAATACACAATTTATATTAATGAAATAAATGTACAGAGACTGTAAAATACATAGTGAAAGACTCACTAGAATGGTGGCAACTTATCTTTGAGAAGAGATGTGACGGCTACTTGCCTTTGCAAGAATATGGTTACAATGAGGCTCTGAAGGCCCTTTTACAATAAATGGGAATGCCAAAATTCCTAGACATCCAAAAACCTAACCCTAGGAGATGAAGCGCAAAAAGTCATGTGGGCCCCGTTTGGGTAAGTTAGTACATCAACTTCCCGGGTGCATACGATCTCCGTTTTAGGCGTATGATAGCTCGTTGGAAAGGTACCATCAAGGAGATTCATTTTGGGGGATAAATGATGACTTTGGATCTAATTGAGAACCTAAATCTAAAAAAACCTTCATTTAGGCCCTCAAAATGGCCCCGAAAGTTAAAACCTGCTAAATATAGTAAATTGTCAAAATTGCAAGAAAGCTGTTTTGAGCCAGATGGAAAAGGTGGGTGGCCACCGATATCCACCTAGATCAATCCTCCCTCCTTGGGAATCAATGGTATCCATTGCGTTGAGTTCCTGGGGAAGAAGGAAAAGTGTTTGTTGAATCTGCATCTTAGTGAGCTGCTTGTCTTGATGGAGACGTCGCACTGTTAAGTTTGTGGAAGTCTATCATGAACCCGTTGAGGTTGAGGCTGTTCAAAAAGTTGGGCTACATGAGAGGATGTTGTGCGGAAGGAATCTTTGCATTTTGTTGTAGCCTTGTCGACCTGCTTCTGTAGGATAGAAGGTGCTTGGGGCGAGGCTGTAGTGGTTGCAGTGTCCTTCTGTTCTCCTTTTGAACAGATTGTGAAGAAGATAAATTTTGCAGTATGAGATACTACTTGCGACACTTTTTAGGTGGAACAGTAGTGGGAACTACCTCTAGTATTCTGTAGAGATGACCCCCCAAAGTGACAATAACACTACGAGGTCGAGACTCATAAATAGCATGGAGCTTCCACATATATGGCTGGCCCAAGAGAACATCACAGACATCCAGTGGGGCAACATCACATAATACAAGGGTTGGATGCCATATGAAAGTTGACACTGCTGGTTGACATGAAGATCTCATCCTTGGCGAAGCCACCCGATGTTGTATGGCTGTGGGTGTGGTGTTGTCGACAATCCCAACTGTTTGACAACCTCTATTGAGATGAGGTTATTTTGGTTTCCGCTATCAACAATAAAATGCAGTGAGGTCCCCTTTACCCACATCTGTGAATGAAAAAGGCACTCCTCCTCTTCAGGATCTGTTGGTTCTTCTGGTGGAATTGCTGCGGTCACGACAATAGCAATGGAGTCTGCATCAATGATCTGTCCTTTACCCATATTTTTAGAATCAGATTCTGAATCAGGGTTCGGCTCCTTGTCTTTGATCTCAGCCACTAATGACTATTTTGAACGATGTTCATCGGTGTTGTGCCAGGGGATTTTGTGGAAATCGCACCATTTTCTGGTGTCCTTCTTTGTCTTCCCGTGACCCTTCTTTTCCTATGTCTTGGATTGGTTTTCGGGAGACTGTTTGTTAGGGTTGTCTTTGTCATACTTTGGTTGTTGTAGATTTTCAAACCCGAACTCCCATTTGTTCTGATGCTTAAATTTCTACTCAATTTTAATAGCATATTGATAGGCAACACTGAGTGATGAGATGTCCAGAAAATCCATTTCAGTTTGGTATTTTAGAACCAAATGTCGCTCGGAGTCTTTGATACCCAGCTTGGTGCGCAAGGTATGAAAGGTATTGGTGAACTCCGGAACTGCTTGGCCCCTCTCTTGTTGCAGTGTGGTCCATCTCATGTACTGGTGCTCATAGTTGCCAACAGGGTAATACTGTTCCTTTACCGCATCCACACAAAAATTCCAAGTGGGATTGGCCCCATATATTCCAGACTCCTTTGTGGAACTTTTCTCCCAGTAATTTTCAAACCAATGTTTGACATGAGGGAGAGCTTTAAGGAGTGTGAAGGTGATCTTTTCTTTGTCAGAAAAATTGTGAACAGAGAAATAACCTTCTAGCAGAGTTAACCATTTTTCTAGGCCTTCTGCATCTATCTGTCCTTCAAATACAGGAATATAAAAAATTAATCTGTACCTTTAAAGGCAAGGTGCCTCCAAAGTGGCCACTTGATGAAGATGCACCTGTTGCTATCGGTAGGCATTGAAGGATGTGGGAAAAGTTCTCCATCATTTTGTCCCTCTGTCGCGTGAGAGCTTGCTCAAGCAACAGACTGATAGGATCGTCTGCTCCGTCATTTTTCTTTTCTTCCTCCATTGAGGGTTTCTTGGGTGTGCGAGAGAGATTGTCCTCAAGAGAGACAATCTCGAGACCCAACTTTCTATACTCGGACCTCGTCGGGGACATGCACTGAAAAAACGATCAAGAACAACCTGCTCTGATACCACTGATCTGGATTATTTTGGACATGAAATGAGAGCAGAGATATAATAAATAAATGCACAAAGATATCGCAAATATTCAATAATATAACATAAATGTATCAGATATGCAACCATAAACACAGATATACAGTAATACACAATTTCTATTAATGAAATAAATGTACACGGACTGTAAAATACATAGTGAAAGACTCGCTAGAATGGTGGCATCTTATCTCTGAGAAGAGATGTGACAGCTACTCGCCTTCGCAAGAATATGGTTACAATGAGGCTTTGAAGGCCCTTTTACAATAAACAGGAATTCCAAAATTCCTAGACATCCAAAAACCTAACCCTAGGAGATGAAGCGCCAAAATTCATGTGGGCCCCGTTTGGGTAAGTTAGTACATCAACTTCCCGGGGTCGTAACTTTTGCATACGATCTCTGTTTTAGGTGTATGATAGCTCGTTGGAAAGGTATCATCGAGGAGATTCATTTTGGGGGATCAATGATGCCTTTGGCTATCATTGAGAAGCTCGATCTCAAAAATCCTTCATTTAGGCCCTCAAAATGGCCCCGAAAGTTAAAACCTGCTAAAAATAGTAAATTGTCAAAATTGCCAGAAAGATGTTTTGAGCCAGTTAGAAAAGGTGGGTGGCCACCAATATCCACCTGGATCAATCCTCACTCCTTAGGAAGAAATGGTCTCCATTGCGTTGAGTTCCTGGGGAAGAAGGCAAAGCGTTTGTTGAATCTGCATCTTAGTGAGCTGCTTGTCTTGCTGGAGACGTCGCACTGCTCAGTTTGTGGAAGTTTATCATGAACCCATTGAGGTTGAGGCTATTCAACAAGTCGGGCTACATGTGAGGATGTTGTGCAGAAGGAATCTTTGCACTTTGCTGCAGCCTTGTCGACCTGCTTTTGTAGGATAGAAGGTACTTGGGGAGAGGCTGTAGTGGTTGCAGTGTCCTTCTGTTCTCCTTTTGAATAGATTGTGAAGAAGCTAAATTTTGCAGTATGAGATACTACTTTGTGACACTTTTTAGGTGGAATAGTAGTGGGAACTACCTCTGGTGTTCTATAGAGATGACCCCCCAAAGTGACAATAACACTACGAGGTCGAGACTCATAAATAACATGGCGCTTCCACATATATGGCTGGCCCAAGAGAACATCACAGACATCCGGTGGGGCAACATCACATAATACCTCATCCTTGAAGGGTTGGATGCCATATGATAATTGACACTACTGGCTGTCATGAATATCTCATCCTTAGCGAAGCCACCCGATGTTGTATGGCTGCGGGTGTGGTGTTGTCGACAATCCCAACTGTTTGAAAACCTCTACCGAGATGAGGTTATTTTGGCTTCCGCTATCAACAATAAAATGCAGCGGGGTCCCCTTCACCCACATCTATGAATGAAAAAGGTGCTCCTCCTCTTCAGGATTTGTTGGTTCTTCTGGTTGAATCGCTGTGGTCGCGACAATAGCAGTGGGGTCTGCATCAATGATCTGTCCTTTACCAGTATTTTCAGAATCAGATTCTGAATCAGGGTTCGGCTCCTTATCTTTGCTCTCAGCCACCAATGACTATTTTGAGCGATATTCATCGGTGTTGTGCCAGGGGATTTTGTGGAAATCACACCATTTTCTGGTGTCCTTCTTTGTCTTCCCGTGACCCTTCTTGTCCTGTGTCTTGGATTGGTTTTCAGGAGACTGTTTGTTAGGTTTATCTTTGTCATACTTTGGTTGTTGCATATTTGTAGACCCGAACTCCCGTTTGTTCTGGTGCTTAAATTTCTACTCGATTTTAAAAACATATCGATAGGCAACACCGAGTGAAGTGATGAGATGTCCAGAAAATCCATTTCAGTTTGGATGTATCTGTGTAGAGCCCCACTGTATTTCAGAACCAAATGTCGCTTGAAGTCTTTGATACCTAGCTTGGTGTGCAAGGTATGGAAGGTATTGGTGAACTCTAGAACTGCTTGGCCCCTCTCTTGCCGCAGTGTGGTCCATCTCATGTACTGGTCCTCATAGTTTCCAACAGGGTAATACTGTTCCTTTACCGCATCCACAAAAAATTCCCAAGTGGGATTGGCCCCATATATTCCAGACTCCTTTGTGGAACTTTTCTCCCAATAATTTTCCCACCAATGTTTGACATGAGGGAGAGCTTTAAGGAGTGCGAAGGTGATCTTTTCTTTGTCGGAAGAATTGTGAACAGAGAAATAACCTTCTAGCAGAGTTAACCATTTTTCTAGGCCTTCTGCATCTATCTGTCCTTCAAATACAGGAATATCAAAATTAACTTGTACCTTGAAAGGTGAGGTGCCTCCAAAGTGGCTGGTTGATGAAGATGCACCTGTTGCTATCGGTAGGCGTTGAAGGATGTGGGAAAAATTCTCCATCATTTTGTCCCTCTATCGCATGAGAGCTTGCTCAAGCAACAGACTGATAGGATCATCTTCTCCGTCATTTTTATTTGCTTCCTCCATTGAGGGTTTCTTGGGTGTGCGAGAGCGATTGTCCTCAAGAGAGACAAGATCGAGACCCAACTTGCTATACTTGGACCTCGTCGGGGACATGCACTGAAAAAACGATCAAGAACAACCTGCTCTGATACCACTGATCTGGATTATTTTCGGCACGAAATGAGAGCGGAGATATAATAAAGAAATGCACAAAGATATCACAAATATTCAATAATATAATAGAAATGTATCAGATATGCAACCATAAACATAGATATATAGTAATACATGATTTCTATTAATGAAATAAATGTACATAGACTGTAAAATACAGAGTGAAAGACTCGCTAGAATGGTGGCAGCTTATCNGGAATGCCAAAATTCCTAGACATCCAAAAACCTAACCCTAGGAGATGAAGTGCCAAAAGCCATGTGGGCCCTGTTTGGGTAAGTTAGTACATCAACTTCCCGGGGTCGTAACTTTTGCATACGGTCTCCGTTTTAGGAATATGATAGCTCGTTGGAAAGGTATCATCGAGGATATTCATTTTGGGGGCTCAATGATGCCTTTGGCTATCATTGAGAACATCGATCTAGAAAAACCTTCATTTAGGCCCTCAAAATGGCCCCGAAAGTTAAAACCTGCTAAAAATAGTAAATTGTCAAAATTGCCAGAAAGTTGTTTTGAGCCAGTTGGAAAAGGTGGGTGGCCACTGATATCCACCTAGATCATGCAAGAATCACCATGATCAACACCAGTTTCCACATAAGTTTCAGGTGGGAGACAAAGTTTGGTTGCACTTGCAGAAATAACTCCTTACATGACCCCATCAAAAGCTTCTCCCACTCCCTTATGGGCTGTACAGCATCACCAAGGATCTGGGTGATAATTATTTGGAGCTCAAAATTACTCATTTCCTTGGCTTGCACCTAGTTGACACAGACCCCCAACTCTCTCTCTATGTCTGAGATCCACACAGGATCGTTCCAATTTCTCTACGAGTCGAAGCAACTCCTTCGGTTCCCTGCTAAAACATTCAACAATTCTTATCCACAGGTCCTTCACAAAAAATCCACCTGCACCATGTGCACCAGGTGTGAGTCTTCTCTTCCACATGATGACAACCTGGGCCTTATCACAAGCCCTTTTCCCAACTCGCAACTCCCGAGTTCATGAGTCGAAGACCCTCAACTCCTCTTTTCCAAACCTCCAATACCTGAGGTGCCGATACGGGTATGGTTTCTCCTTGCTAGCGCCTCTACCAATGACCACTAGCTAGGGACTAATTCTAGCACCCCTCGTCACTCATAACTTTGCAGGTTGGAGCGTTGAGCCCTTGTGATCCTCCTTTGCGAATCCCCAAGATGCGATAAGTCAACAATAGTTGACTCCTTCCCAGGCGACATGTGTCCATCGCTTGTCACCTGCTTCTATCTTTCTCTGAGCACTCTTACTACGCCACCTGTCAACCATGCGGTCCCCACCAACTAGATGTGCCACATGTTCACACAAGCCCTCGACGCTCGACACTTCTCAACTTCTATAGTTGAAAAGAAACTCTCTCAAACCCCGAACCCTAAGTGCGCGATACCACGTAGAGATTATGGTCCAACGGTTCTCCCATGTTTCAGATCCAACGGTCTGGATCTCCTTCTCTATCCCTCACAACTAGAAACTTCACGCAAACCAAGAAATTTGGTCTGGCCTCCAAACTTATGAACCCTGAGTTCACGATATGATCCAATGACTTACACAAAGCACGATCAACGACTCAGGTTGACCCTGGATCCTAAGGTGATGGGTTTCACCAGCCTCTAATCACCTTGCAACTCTACCAAATCCAATGACTCTCGCAACTCACACTTCCTTCACAAAGGCTTCTCACCATCCATAGGGCTCCACTGGATCCTACGGTCCTTGCGACTTTGCGAGCTCTCCACGGAGAATACTGACCGCCCTATCCACGCTTCAATTGACTTCTACCCAAACGACTTAATGTTCTCCCTTTTGAACTTAAATTCTATGCGACAACTTCAATCCCAGTCTCCCTTTGAAGTGGTTCGATTTCTGCCTTCCTTTGAAGTGTTCAAAGGCATTATCCCTCCTGAGCTTTCACTTGCAAACTCAAGCCTTTCAAAAGGGTTTCCTACTCGCACTCCTTGCGGCAAACTTTCAAATAACTTCTGGTTATTTGAGTCTTCGACCCTGTGCACTCTTTGCAACAATAGTCCTTCAACCTTCACCTTAGTTGATAACTTCTAAGGTTTCAACTTGCCTACACACTCCTTGCATGGCTTTGTGCTTCATCTGCACTTCTACTAGTATGAGAACAACGGTGTCTCTCCTGAGCTTTCTGAGATAAAATTTAGACTCTTGTCAATGCACACCTTGCGGACGTTTCACTGCACCCCTTGTAGGAACTCTCAGGATGAGAAACAATTGAAACTCATTATTTTTCTCTATCAGAATTCATACACTTAACATGAAATCACACATTTAACCCAACATTGAAACAAATGCATAAACAGAGAGATAAAACAACTGTAAGCATACCATTCAACAAATGTAAATAATAAGCATCATAACACCATGAATATTGAGTCAAAGCTTCATATATTAACTCAAATGCTCCTGTACATGGGTTGTTCTCTACAGCTCTCAGCTATAGCTCTCAATGATGATAATGTTACAATACTACAATGATACAAGGTTGAGGGTTTCTATATCCATTTCCCCCCCTATCTTCTAACTGTCTAATCTATTAAATTAAATCTACCTACTTTACATTTATCATACTTAAATGCCTATTACATCCAACATATGAGAGAAAATCTCTCAAGATCTGTTTACAACATGCAAGTACGCTTCCTTTAACTACTACATTAATATCTTCTCATTATTTTTTCAAAAAAATTTCAAAATGTGCAAAATGTGTGCTACGCTTTTCCAGCTGTCTTCCACCTTTATGGTTGCTTGGCTGGATGCTTATGATGCTCCTACATCATAATCCCTTGCTTGAAAATTTTCATGAAATCCTGTTCATGAGCTCTTGCACAGTCTGTCCATGTTAATGAATTTCTGCTTCATCCTCCCAACTGGCATCTTCAACTAGATGTCCTTTCCATTTGAGCAAGTATTCAAAATACTCCCTTCTCCTAGTCTTTCTGCTAATTCTCTTGTCAATTATTCTTTCCATTTGTGGCTTTTCAACTACATTCATTTGTTTTGTCCATTGAATTTCTTTCTGTTGATCCTCTGCTCCTTCTTCTTCATCTCTGTAACGGTACAAATCCACAACATTGAATATCAGTGATATTTCGATCCCATCAGGTAATTCAATCTCATATGCATTTGCCCCAAATTTCCTTATGACCTTGCATGGTCCAATCTTTTTTATCTTTAGTTTATTATATCTTCCCATTGGGAACCTCTCCTTCCTCAAGTGCATAAGAATCAGATCACCAACTTCAAATTGAATTTCTTTCATGTGTTGATCTACTCTCCACTTGTATTCTTGACTTGTACTCTGCAATCGCTCCGTGATTCAACTATGCAACTCCTTCATTCCTTCTGCAAATTCCTCTGCACTAGCACTCCTGAATTCATTTTGTTCTGAATCTTTCAATTCAGAAACTCCCCTTGGCTGCATTCCATATACAATCTGGAATGGACTCTTCCCTGTGTTTCTATTAAGAGAATCATTATAAGCGAATTCCGCCTGTGGCAGAATGTGATCCCATTGACTGTGGTGTTCAGTCACTAAGATCCTCAACAAATCTCCCAAGCTCCTGTTTATGACCTCTGTCTATCCATCCATCTGAGGATGATACGCTGATCTAAAATGCAAACTTGTCCCCAACTTCTTCCATAAGGTCCTCTAGAAATGCCCTATGCACTTGGTATCTTGATCAGAAATGATGCTCCTTGGCAAGCCGTGAAGTTTAACGACTTCCTTGAAAAACAGGCTCGCAATATGAGTTGCATCGCTGGTTTTCTGGCATGGTATGAAGTGTGCCATTTTTGAAAATTTGTCGACTACCACAAAGATTGAATCACATCCTCTTTGTGTCCTTGGCAGTCCCAATATGAAATCCATGCTCACTATGTCTCATGGCCTTTCAGGTATGGGTAATGGTTGATATAACCCTATGTTCTGCCTTTTCCCTTTCGTGTGCTGATAAATTATGCATCTATCCACAAATTTCTTAACATCTGTCCTCATCCTTGGCCAGAAATATGAGCCATTCAACTTTGAGAATGTCTTATCATGACCGAAGTGTCCAGCCAATTCTCCATTGTGTTTTTATTTCAACAAATTCTCCCTCATGGAGCATTTTGGAATACATAATTGATTTCCCTTGAACAATAATCCATCCTGGATCATGTATTCAGTCCATTGGCTTCTATCCCTGAGAACTAGATTCTCATATGCCTCCTTAAAATCTCTCTGTACATTTCTTTGAGGTTATCAAAACCCAAAGTCTTGAATTTGAATTCTTGCATAAGCAAACATTCCCTGCTCAAAGCATTATCAACTTTGTTAGCAGTTCCAGAAATAGGCTTAATCACAAAAGTAAAATTCTGAATGAATTCAACCCATTTAGCATGTTTTTGGTTCAACGTCTCCTATTGAGCCATGAATTGTAAAGAATGATTATCACTGCACAAAACAAACTCTTTAGGAACCAAATAATGTCTCCATTTCTTTAGCGCTTGTATGAATGCATAGAATTCCTTGTCATATGTGGAGTACTTGATCTTCACTTCATTCAATTTTTCACTGAAATATGCGATTGGCCTATTGTCTTGGCTCAAGACCACTCCAATTACAAATCCACTTACGTCACACCTGACCTGGAATGTCTTGCTAAAATCGGGCAAAACCAAAATTGGTTGCTCAATGATCTTCTTCTTCAGCAGATTGAAACTCTTCTCTGCTTCCTCCGTCCAGTGAAAATATTTATGTCTTTTCTTCACCGTATCCATCATTGGTGTGCTAATTCCACTAAAGTTTGAGATGAATTTCCTGTATAATCTATCCAACCCATAGAAGCTTCGAACTTCAAATATACTTTTCAGCGATGGCTAGTCCTTAATTACATTTACTTTTTCTGGATCCATTTTCAACTCATTTGCAGAGATAACAAAACCCAAATAAATGAGTTATTTTCTCATAAATGATGATTTTTTCACATTAATCAGTAATTTCTCTTGCTGTAATCTTCTCATCACTGCAGCTAAATGCTTTAAGTGCTCTGCTTTTGTTTTGTTGAAAATTAATATATCATCAAGATATACAATGACAAATTTCCCAATGAAATCCTTCAGGACTTCGTTCATCAACCTCATGAAAGTACTGGGCGCATTCGTTAAGCCAAATGGCATGACAATCCATTCATACAGCCCCTCATTTGTCTTGAATTCTGTCTTCCATTCATCACCTTCTCTCATTCGAATTTGATGATATCTACTTTTCAAATCAATCTTTGAAAAAAATATTGCTCCACTCAAGCAATCCATCAAGTCATCCATCCTTGGCAATGGAAACCTGTATCTAATGGTAATCTTGTTGATTTCCCTTGAGTATGTACACATTCTCCAGCCTCCATATTTCTTTGGGCTGAGCACTGTCGGAATAGCACATGGACTCAAGCTCTCTCTAATCAATCCCTTGTCCATTAAGTCCTGAACTTGTCTCTTGACTTCTTCATTTTCCTGCGGCGTCAATCTGTACACTGCTTTGTTCGGTAAACTGGCTCCAGGTATAAGATCGATATGATGGCTTATACTCTTGATAGATGGCAAGGAACAAGGTAGTTCTTCCACTACTATATTAGCAAATTCTTCCGTCAACTCTTGGATTTCTTCTGGTAAATCATCTATCCTTGTACTAGTCAAAACAATTTTTGGCTTCCTGACCACAATAAATTGTGTGTCTTCCTTCTTCTTAACCTCATTAAGAAGTTCCTTCCCACTCATGAGAAGTACAGCGTTGCTCATCTCTATTTTCACCTCTTGGTTCTTAATCGACAACAACATGTGAGTCCTACCATTTTTCTCCAGGGTGTACGTGTTCTTTCTCCCATCATGAACCACGTTTCTATCATATTGCCATGGTCTACCCAGCAATAGATGACAAACATCCATGGGAATGACATCACATAATATTTCATCTTTATATCCTCCTATTTTAAATTCAATTAAACACTGTTTAGTGACATTTACCTGATGTCCTTTTTGTAGCCATGAAACTCTGTATGGGCTTGGATGTACAACAATCTCCAGCTCAAGATTTTCTACCATCTCTGTAGATACGAGATTTTCTGTGCTACTATTGTCCACTATGAATTTGCATACTCTATCCTTAGTTTTGCAAGCAGTCTGAAACATACTATTTCTTTAGGCTGGGTTCTCTGCCTCCTTCTCTGGATTTAAGAGAACTTTCCTCATCATTAAGGATCTTCCACCCTTAGCATCTTCTGCCTCAACATTCCATCCTTGAGCTTTGACAATGTGAGTTTCACCACCATCTTTCTTCTTATCTCGACACTCATAGGATTTATGTCCGATTTTTCCATAAACAAAGCATTTCACTTCACCTCCTCTGCCTCTTCCTCTTGCCCTAGCTCGAGGAAAAGTATTTCTATCAGCATACTTCCTTCCCTGTGAGCTTCCTCCTCTCTCAGGTTGAGTTTGAGGTTTCTTCCTCTCTTCCTTAGGTTTCTGAGTTTTATCCTGGGAAATTGTTTTGCCTCTGGTTTAACTTCTACCCCTGCCTCTTTGACCTTGCTTTCGGCTCAACTTCTCTTCAGCTTTCAGAGCCATCTGATAAGAATATTCCACAGTCTGAATGGTCATCATGCTCATCTCATATTGAATGTCATATCATAGACCATTCATGTACTTGGCAACTTTTTCATCATCGCTTTCTCGATGACCTGCTCTAATGTTTATCCTATAGAATTCTTCAGTGTATTCTTTCACTAACATCATATTCTGTCTCAAATTCCACATCCTCTGAAACAGAGTGATTTGATAATCCCTGGGTATGAATTTATCTTTCATCTTTGCAACCATTCTATTGCAGATTTTGATTTTCGGCTTGCCCTTCCAACGCTTGTCAGCCTGCAGTTCATCCCACCACAGTGTTGCATGCCCTTTAATTCTAGTAACGACATGTTTGACTTTGTTGTCTTCTTCGACATCCTCATAGTCGAAGTATTTGTCTATATCTCTAATCCAGTCTAGAAGTTCTTCAACATCTAAGTTTCCTTCATACACTGGAATGTCCATTTTTTCTCTGGCACCTATCCTTGCAACAACCCTGAATAGGTGTTCGTCTGCAGCATCTTCGACTGCAACTTCTTCTCCTTCGTTTCCAGCTTCATTTTCACTTTCAAATTCGTTAATATCCCCAACATCAACTGTGTGCCTCTATGCTGTCTCCATAGCATCAAGCCTGGCACGTAATTCATGCATTTCTCTTTCCACTGTTGGATCAAACATTGGCCTATCTCTTCTTCTCGACGACATGGATATAGACTTTCTCCCTTCTCTCTGCTATAGAAATCAAAGAATTTGTTCTGAGCTTTGATACCACAACTGACACAGACCCTCAACTCTCTCTCCTTATCTAAGATCCGCATAGGATAGTTCCAATTTATCCATGAGTCGAAGCCACTCCTTCGGTTCCCTCCTGAAACCTTCAACGATTTCGATCCACAGGTCCTTCATGAAAACTCCACTTGCACCACGTGCACCACGTTTGAGTCTTCACCTCCACATGACAACAACCTGGGCCTTAGTGCAAGCGCTTTTCCCAACTTGCAACTCGCGAGTTCATGAGTTGAAGACCCTCGACTCCTCTTTTCCAAACCTTCGATACCCGAGGTGCCGATACGGTTATGATTTCTCCTTGCTAGCGTCTCTACCAATGACCACTAGCTAGGGACTAATTCTAGCACCCCTCGTGACTCATAAGTTCACAGGTTGGAGTGTTGATCCCTTCTGCTCCTCCTTCGTGAATCCCCAAGACATGATAAGTCAACAATAGTTGACTCCTTCCAAGGCGATGTGTATCCACCACCTGTCACCCACTTCTGTCTTTCTCTAGGTGCTGTTACTACGCCACCTGTCAACCACGTGATCCCCACCAACTGGATGTGCCACATGTTTGCACGAGCTCTCGGCGCTCGACACTTCGCGACTTTTGTAGTCGAAAAGAAACTCTCTCAAACCCCAAACCCCAAGTGCGCGATACCACGCGGAGATTCTAGTCCAACGGTTCTCCCATGTTTCGGATCCAACGGTTTGGATGTCCTTATCTATCCCTCAAAACTCAGAACTTCATGCAAACCAAGAAAATTGGTCTGGCCTCCAAACTTACAAACCCCAAGTTTGCGATATGATCCAACGACTTACACAAAGCACGATCAACGACTCACGTTGATCTTGGATCCTAAGGTGATGGGTTTCACCGACCTCTAATCACCTTGCAACTCTGCGAAATCCAATGACTCTTGCAACTCGCACTTCCTTCAAAGAGGCTTCTCATCGTCCATACAGCTCCACTGGATCCTACGGTCCTCGTGAATTCACGAGCTCTCCACGAAGAATACTGATCGCCCGATTCACGCTTCAATTGACTTCTACCCAAACGACTGAATGTTCTCCCTTTTGAACTTAACTTCTATGCAACAACTTCAATCCCCGTCTCCCTTTGAAGTGGTTTGATTTCTGCCTTCCTTTGAAGTGTTCAAAGGCGTTATCCCTCTTGAGATTTCACTTGCAAACTCAAGCCTTTCAAAAGGGTTTTCTGCTCACACTCCTTGTGGCAAACTTTCAAATAACTTCTGGTTATTTGAGTCTTCGACCCTGTGCACTCTTTGCAACAGTAGTCCTTCAACCTTCACCTTAGTTGATAACTTCTAAGGTTTCAACTAGCCCACACACTCCTTGCACGAATCTGTGCTTCACATGCACTTCTACTGGTATGAGAATAACGGTATCTCTCCTGAGATTTATAAGATAAAACTTAGACTCTTATCAATGCACACCTTGTGGATGTTTCACTGCACCCCTTGCAGGAAGTCTCAAGATGAGAAACAATTGAAATTCATTCTTCTTCTCTATCAGACTTCATACACTTGACATGAAATCACACATTTAACCCAACATTGAAACAAATGCATAAACAGATAGATAAAACAATTATAAGCATACCATTCAACAAATGTAAACAGTAAGCATCATAACACCATGAATATTGAGTCAAAGCTTCATATATTAACTCAAATGCTCTTGTACATGGGTTCTTCTCTATAGCTCTCTGCTACAGTTCTCAATGATGATAATGGTACAATACTACGATGATACAAGGTTGAGGGTGTCTATATCCGTTTCCCCCCCTATCTTCTAACTATCTAATCTATTAAATTAAATCTACCTACTTTACATTTATCATACTTAAATGCCTATTACATCCGATAGATGAGAGAAAATCGCTCAAGATCTATTTACAACATGCAAGTACACTTCCTTTAACTACTACATTAATATATGCTCATTAATTTTTCAAAAACATTTCAAAATGTGAAAAATGTGTGCTGTGCTTTTCCAGCTGTCTTCCACCTTTATGGTTGCTTGGTCGGCTGCTTACGATGCTCCTACATCACCAGTGTTCAACGTGGATATCCTTCGACCATATTTCCCACCATTATTGGACACCTTAGAGATAGCAGAACAATTGACACCAACAGAGTTCAACCCCGACTGCATAAAACATGCATCCAATGATTAGGTTGTGGACAAATAAATCAAGGGTAGTCACCAGAAAAGGATCCATCTTTATCGAGTTGTCAAAGCAGGGCAACTCCTGCACCAAGGCAAGTGGCTCACCCAGGGCCAAATTCAGCAGAAATTTCCTCATCTCATGGGGGAAATCAAAGCAATAGAGACCATTTCTTCCTAAGGGGGGAGGATTAATCCAGATGGATTTCAGTGGCCTCCCACCTATTCCAACTAGCTTATTTTGGAAGTTTTCCAATTTTGCAGTTTTTCCCTAGTTTTCGGGTCCCTGACTTGCGAGGCCATTTTGAGGCCCTAAACAATGTTTTTTAGGGCTCGCCACAGTCAAAATGACCTTTGATAGGTAGTAATATCATGTGTATTCCTCACATAAACCTTTCCAACGGGCTATCGTGCGCCTAAAATGAAGATCGTATGCAAAAGTTATGACCCTGGGAGGTTGATGTACTAACTTACCCAAACAGGGCCCACATGATTTTTGGCGCTTCATCTCCTAGGGTTAGGTTTTTTGGATGTCTAGGGTTTTTGACATTCCTGTTTATTGTAAAATTGCCTTTAGAGCCTCATTATAATCATCTTCTTAAGAATGAGCGCATCTGTCACATCTCTTCTCAGAGATAAGACACCACCATTCTAGCAAGTTTGTTTCCACTGCATTTTATAGTTTCATATTATTTCCTTATTGAATAGAAACTAGTTTGATTGTATATCTGTTATTCTATGTTAAGCATCTTTTGATAATAATTTGTATTCATTACATTCTACAAATATATTCTAGATCATAACAGGCTGCCAACTAGGTCTGTCTTTGACCTGATATTGGCTCCAGGTTTCAATTGTCTAACTCTTCTTTGTTGTTGTTTTATAACAACAAACTGTTCATGAAATTTTCGGTTGTTTTGTTAAGGTTACATAATCTTTTAAGGTTCTCTAGCATGTAGTTTTAATATCCCATAGGTTAGAACATGCATACCTCAAATATATAGCACACCTATAGATCTTTACAACTAATATAATGTCATTCTAAACTCTAGCATGCATGAAAATAGGACACAAAAGTTTTTGGTCAACACGACCCTGGATAAAACCCCCCTGGGGAAAACCAGTTTGGAATATAATTCTATATATGTGATGTAAATAATGTGAGATACAACAAGTACATGAAACAAATGAACCTGATACAAAGGCAACCCCTCTCAAGCTGCAATACAAGTCTAAGAAGGTGAATGAGCCCAAGCATGGTGCACCCTCCTCATTTGTTGCTCAATCTCAGTCAAAACTTGCACCCTTGATCCTTGTTTCCTTGTAGAATAAACCCTTGAAAAAAAATATGGCCTTGTGTGCTACCTCTCCAACAAGACACTCAAAACAACAATCTAACAAGTGTAATACCTCCTTTCTAGGTGTGTGACCTTCTCCAAGAAAGCATGAACACCAAAAAAAAATGGAAACTAAAGTCTCCTAGAGAACTCCATGGAAGGAGGCTCCCTTGCTTCCCTCATCCAATGCTTCCATTCCCATCTCCATTTCTCTCCTGTTCCCGTCAAAGTGAACAAAAGATAGAATGAGCCTCCTTAGGCCCTATTCTCCTCTCTTGAACCTCCATAAGTAAACCTAAGAGATGGATGACTAAGATATCTCGATCCATTCTCTAAACAAAGGTTGAGATCATCCCAAAATAATATCATTCACAAACCCACTTTAGGTTAAGTTCCCTAAGTTTACTTTATGTCCCCTCATTCACCCACAAAATGAATAATTAGTCACTTTTTCCTAAGTGACAAAAATTCAACTTTTTGACTTAAGTGAAGTCAAAGTTGAATTAGACATAAAGTATAAGGTACATAGTACTAATGTATTTCCCACTTGTGGCTATAGATTCAAAACCACAAGGGGAACACTTCCCAAGGTACCCAAATCTCAACAGTTTTCAAGTATTTTGTGGAGACTTATGTTCTGCACATACACTACAGTCTTTGTTGCTTCTTCCCACAAATGCATAGTTAGATATTGACCATGGATCATAGCCTTCACTGCTTCCATGATCGTCTGATTCCTCTTTTCTGCTACTCCATTCTACCGAGTATTGCAGGGAGTAGAAAACTCCCTCTTAATCCCATCTTCCTTGCAATATTCTTTGAATTCCTATGAAGTGATTTCTCCTCCATTATCTAATCGCAAGGTTTTTATATTCAACTCTGTTAGGTTTTCTACTAGTGCCTTAAATTATTTTAACTATCCAAACACTTCATTATTTTCCTTCAACAAATATATCTAAGTTTTACGTGAGTAATCATCAATAAAAGACAAATAATATACATACCCTCTTAGTGAAGTTGATGACATTGGTCCACACACATTCGAGTGCACGGTGTCCATTAATACTCTTTTGGATTTGCTATTGCTGTTGGGAAAGGAGTGATTCACGTTCTTTCCTTATGTGCAACCTTTGCACACACCATCTAGTTTTGCCTAGATCTATGGTAGTCCCGCCACCATCTTTTTCACACTCGGTAGGGCCTTGTAATGTCGGTGAGAAAATCTCCTATGCCATAATTCATTGGGATTCACGATGCCATGAATTAATGATGAATCTGATCACCCTTTCAATTTCTAGATTCCTCCCTCTTGAACTCCAATCACCACAACATCATCAAAAGTATTCCTTGTAGGCCACATAAGAACTTTTCCATCAACAAATGCAACTATGTAACCCTTCTCATCCAATGCTGAAATTGAGAGAAGGTTCTTCTTCAATCCAGGAACACAAAGAAATTCCTTCATCTTCATTGTCTTTCTCGAGTCTAAATTGTAGGAGGCTTCTCCTACTCCTTTGATCAGATACTGATAGTCATCTCCCAATTTCATCTTGTGTGGTGAACCCTTATGAGTAAGGTCAGACAAGGAGTCCTTATAACTTGTCATATTCTTGGAAGCACCACTGTCCACCAACCAAATGTCACTTCCATGAGTGACAGTTCCCGTAAGGGCCGAGATAAGAACATACTCCTCATCACTTGATCCATATTCCTTTGCAACCTTCTTGGGTGGATCATCATCTTTAGCTATATGAACATGATGCCTTTTACCTCCTTTCTTTCCCTTAGTCTCTGAATGAGGGAACAATTCCTAACGATGTTTCCCATTTTCTGACAACATAAACATTTGATATTTGGGTTATTTATTCATCCCTTTTGAAACTTCTTGGGTGAGGAAGGTTATTTCTTTATCTTTCCTTTTCTGATGTAGGCAGCTAGGGCTTGATCATCATCTATCATATTCTCTTCTCTTTCTTCCGTCCTTTCTTCTTCTTGGTTGCAATCTTTCCATAGACTACTGAACTTGGGTAACTTCCTTCTTGAGCATATCCCTTGAATAAATGAATCCCATAACATTGGGAGGCCATTCAAGGTGATCATCACCATTTATTCTCCATTCACTGTATCACCAATGAATTCTATCTTATCCTTGATCTGGTTCACTCTTGAGAAGTAAGAGTGGATGGTTTCTGAATTCTGCATCCTCATGTTCTTTAATTGAGTTCTCAATGTCATTCTTTGGTTGATGTTGTTTCCTTCAAACAATCGGGTTAAGGAATCCATAATTTCTTTCGGAGTTGATAGTGAAGATATGTGATTAATAAGATGGTCCTTAATGGAGTCTGCAATAATCCTCTTTGCTTTGACCATAATGGAGTCTGCAATAATCCTCTTTGCTTTGACCATATCCTTCTTGTGCTTTTCTTTAGCCTCATCTCCCTCTGGTTCTGAAACCTCTTCTTTAGTGAACTTCTATAGATCATGTTCTTATAGGAGGATGGATACTTTGTACCTCCATGATATGAAGTTGTCAGCTCCCTCCATCTTCTCATGAATCTTGGTTTCTTTAGTTATCCTACCCCTAAATCACAAATTATGGATTCTGAAGATTTGATCCAGGGAAAAGATGCACTCCACTAGGGTGCACCTACTGGTGGTCTTGTCTTGTTCGACAACCATTCGTATCAAGAAAAAATGACTCCTTTTGTCTTCTAGATCTGTGAATTGTCTTATATTCAGGGCTTCTCTGATACCATGTTATAATTTTATAAGTTACAGTTATCTTCTTTTACATTCATTAACAATTGCATGTAATAGGATCACTAAAAGATAAAAAATCATAGAACACAAGATATATATTGGGAAACCCTCGTGGGGGATAAAACCCAACAACCAATTCTTCAGTATAGATTCCTTCAACCAATACAATGTCACATTATATCTCTCCACAAATAGACCAAGAACAAGATACCAAATACAAATAAACTAAGACCTCCCGCACTAGATCTTCCTTGCTATGCTCCAAATACACAAGATAAGGTGAGTTTTGTGTGTATACAAATGAGAGGAACTCAACCTCTATTTATACACATAATTGACTCCCGAAAAGATGCAACCCTAAGAGGGGATGTTTTGACTTTTACATTAAGGATAACAATAAAATAATAATTTATTTTGAGCCGATTTATACAATAAGATTACAATAACCTTATTGAGGTTTGACCAATACAAATACAAAAGGATATATTCTTTAGTTACATCAAAATATAAAAAAACAAATAAAGGGATGTGGTGATGGTCCCTTAAAATTCCTTGAATCGTTGATGGAGCCCCTAAGTATTTTAGAACATTTCTAAGAAGTTCTAAATTCCTTGGAACATTGAAATCACTAGAATGTGGGTTTTAAAGGTGGAGACAGTGCCATGTGCAACATAGATCTCACATGATTCATATATCCCAACATGAAGACCAAATATGCATATGGGAATAACACCTTGGTTGTAGGAGTTACATATTAACTTACAATTGTTGCATGGGACCCAATACATGGTAAAAATACCTTTCATGAGGAGCACCTAGATTTTGGGAGGATAGAAGGGGTCTAATACATCATTTTCTAGGTAAAATGATTCATGAGGAGTGTTAGCATGCATGAGCTTCCAAGTGGTCATAAATTTATTTTTTTATGCATGTAACATGGGTATGATGACCAAAAAGAGGGAGCTGAAGGATAAATGTGGACCCAAGAGAAGATTCTTTCAATGTGGAGTGCTAGTCTTGGATGGATAACAAGTGGTCCCAACACCCCTTTGGACACATTAAATAAAGTCAATTGCACATCTATGGTGGAGCACCCAATGTGGGGGTCCCCAAGTTATCCCAAAGTCAAATTTTGGTACATTTAACAAGGTTAAAACATATTCTAATGGAGTAACCTAGTTTAGGAGATGCCAAGTCACCAAATGGGCTTAAATCCCCATTCAAACTAGTTTAGGAGATGCCAAGTCACCAAATGGGCTTAAATCCCCATTCAAACCCCTTTTCAAACAATGAAGCAAGGGTTAAAGAAATCTTCTATAGGCATTATTGGTTTTAGGGGATACCAAGTGGAGTGCTTCCTTTCAAAACCTAAAAGAAGGATAATTTATTATTTGTCAAGGAGTACCCTCCTTAGGGAAGATTCAAAGACACTTTTTTATAATATTATGGAGGGGATTGAGGATATAAACTATTTTATTATTTTCCAAGTTTTGACCTAATCATGCCATAGTTTTAGGGAAAGTTATAAAACAAGAAGAGCTATCATTTTCTAGAGGTAGTTATGGTGGAGGAGAATTGTAACATCCTCTAGATGCCCTGGTCGTGGACACACTACTACTTCAAAACCAAATTGCTCTGAAGCTAATTGTAACACACCCCAGCCTTAAGACATTGGGCTATATTTCATGCTCTGTTTGAGATCACATATATATATATATATATATATATATATATATATATATATAT
>CBVK0100099380.1:0-25711 GCA_900067695.1 Picea abies | reverse complement strand
CAGAATGCAAATGAGTTTTTCAGATTTTATTCAAATCTGTAAATTGTAGATATTGTACATTTTGCGAATAAGTTATATTTCAGTTAGTAGTTAGTTAGTTAATTAGTTTGAGTTAGTTTAGTATTATATAGTAGATTGTATATATAGAATAGTTAGATTAGTTAGTTTGTTTTAATAGTTAGTTTTAGTTAGTTTTAGTTTAGTTAGTTTTATTTGTTTTCTTTTAGTTAGATTAGTTTTAATAGTTAGTTTAGATTAGTTTTCTTTTGTTTTCTTAGGACCTTAGATCGGCTAACGGAGCCTCTAAACCCGTCAGGGTGGTTCATCCCAAACGGATTGGGTTATTAGACAACCCCAGACCAGTTCCACTCTCTCAGTTGACAGATGGCTTATTTTGCCTGTCAACAAATGGAGCTAGAAGGAGGGCCTGAACTTAATTAATGGCACGAGGCGGTCGCAAGACTCATCCACCCCCTAATCGCTCACCTATAGTGACTAGAATCCGTTCACATGATAATATTCCCCTTCAAACAACAACTACTTCAACCGAAGATCCACATATCACAGTTGAGCCAGCAACCCCTAATCCTACAGGTGGTGACATACAAGAGATTTTCCGCCAATCTCTTATTAAAACACATAGTTCCTTATCCCGTTTGAGGCAACCAAACCCTCTGTGGGGTCAACCTTTGGATTTCTCTGATATCAGAGAACAATTAGGTGACACTAAACTCACTGTGAATCCTACAGATCCAAACTTAAATTCTGTTGTAGGAGGATCTGGGATACCTCCTTCACCACCTCCATCATATCCTTCCTCTTCTGAAGGAGATTCCTCTGACGAAGGCAATTCACCTTCTCAGCCTTCCACGCCCACTAACCCAATGGAAAATCAGAACAACCCTGCTAGACCCTGGTTGGAACAGGATGTCGTAGTCGTACCTGGAGCTCAGCGTCCTTTACCCAAGCACCCGGAGAAATGGCTTCCCAAGTTTGATCCTGACTCAAAACAGATAGCTGAAGATCACATTAAAAATTTCATGTTAGCCATAAGACTCCGCAATGTCGAACATGACTTGACATTGTCTGTAGGTTGTTTCCTTATACTTTCGAGGGTAATGCATCCACTTGGTACTTTTCCCAACAACCCCATACCATCGTGTCTTGGGAAAAGTTTGAGTCATGCTTTTTGGAAAAGATTCGGAGATGGTAAGCCTCCGGAAGTCCTAGTCATGGATCTTTCTAGCCTAAAAATGAACCCAAAAGAAAAAGTTAAAGACTTTAATCAAAGATTATTGACACTCAAAAACTGAATCCCTGCGGATTCCATGCATGCTGAGAGTCTTATAATAGCTTACTACACTAAAGCTTTGCATCAGAGAATAGCTATTTGGGTTAAACGATCTAAGAAAGCCACGTTGTTAGAGGCCTTCGAGGAGGCCAGCCAAATCGAAAAAGACATACTTAGTCTTAAAGACTCTTCTAGCAACGAAACTGAGATTGTTTCTTCTTCCAAAAAGAAGATTGAAATACTCCCCAGACCCACTCAAAGTAAAACACAACCTGAAAACTTTGATTTGGAAAACTTAACTAAAGTTGTTCAAAAACAGTCAAATCAAGTTATAGACTTAAAAAGGTCGATCGAAGAAGCTTCCTCGAGTAAAGGGCCCTACAAACCTCCTTTTCGAAAGCCTTTTCCTACCAACCAACCTAATCCAACCACCGAAGGCCTAAATCTAGAAAGTTTGTAATCTTCCCTTCAAACAATTCTAGAAGCCCAAGATAACTTGGTGCCTCCTGAGATTCCTGAGGAGGTAGTTGAACAAGAGACAGTTCAAGAAGAAGAGTCTTCCCCAAACATTTTTGGACACTTCTTGGATAACATCTTCCAAGCTAACTTCAAGACGGTTCATCCTTATAATACCAGGAGTAAGACAACAAATAAACCTTCTTCCGAAAATACTACAACTTCGTCTCCAAAGCAATATAAATCAGTTGAGACCAAATAGAATAATGTCAGCCCCAACTTATATTATGATATTGTAGAAGATCTAAAAATGTTGAGGCTAACATTTCTATTTATGAGTTGTTGAAATTTCCGTTTTTGTTACAAAAAATGTTGCAAAATATTTCAGAGAATGGCAAGAATGGTATTTCTAATGGTAAAAAGGTTGTGCAAAGCAAAGCCCACGAGAAGAATTCCACTAAAAATAATTCTGATCCTCAAGATAAAGGAAGCCTTCCTATAAGTAATGTAAATAATGTAAATAATGTAGATAAAGTAGCTTTAGAAACTGTGAGTAAGAAGCCACAAGCTACTACTTTTAGTACTCGCAAAAATGTACCTCCTTTCCTACTAACTTTTGATATCTTTAATAGAAACGTGCACAATTGCATGGTAGACTCAGGGGCGTCATCCAATGTGATGCCATGGTCTGTTTTCCAAAAGATAAACGCAGAAGTTGAACCCTCTACTTTAAAAATCATACAACTTGATCGAACAAATGTCAAAGTTATAGGCGAACTAAAGAATGTGCTTATTAGATTATCGCCTAACCCCAAGGTTCATCAAGTTATTGATATAATTGTTGTGGATATTCCAGAAGTGTATGGTCTGTTTTTAAGCAGGGACTGGTTGGAGCAACTACATGGTTATTTTATGACAGATTGGTCTCATCTATGGCTTCCATAAAATGGCAAGCCTAATAAAATCAAATTAAATCATGAGCGCTACCTTAAGTTCACGGTTACAGATTTGAATGATCCCAATGAACCGTATACACCTTCTACTGATTCACCTGAAGTACAAGGGATGGACACCTTCTTCAGCAACTTCATAGCCGAGGCTTCACCTATCACCAATCCAGAACAACAGTCCGAGATCATAGCATATATGTAGCCCGCACCTTCCACACAAAAATCCTATGTACCCGATGCAAATCAAATTTGGTCTCTGTATTTCGACGGGTCAAAGTCCAAAGAAGGAGTCGGAGCAGGCTGCGTCATTATCGATCCGGCAGGTAACAAAACATTGATAGCATGTAGGTTGGAATTTGAATGTACTAACAATACTGCAGAATATGAGGCTTTACTGCAAGGTCTCAGAAAAGCTTTGGATATGAACATTCAAAATTTAACTGTCTTCAGCGACTCTAAAATAGTGGTTAGACAGGGAAGAGATTCTATCCACTATCTTTCTCCGCATCTCAAAAGCTACCAGTCTGAGGTATGGAACTTAATGAGTAAATTTTCTGCTTTCAATATAAATTCTATTCCAAGGATGAATAACTCTGAAGTAGATTTATTAGCTAATGTAGCTTCTAAACTTCTTCCCGCAGAAGGCTTGTCCCCAGATGCATTCTCAGTTGAGCTGCTGTTTTAGTCATCTATTCCTGACAACATCACGAACTGGAGAGTATTTGACGATGATCAACAGATTATTAACTTTCTGCACATGGAAAAAACCTTTCAAGGCGTGGTGATAGATGAACACACACACGATGACAATTTGTGCGATTTCACGGTAATACCAGATCCGAGAACTCCTGAATCCTCATCGGATATGGTAAACTCGATCCCAAAATCTGTAATTAGATTAGAGAAGTTTTACGATTTTCAAGATAAATTTAAAAAGACGGTCAATTGTAAAACCAATAGTTCCTCGTTATCTTGTGAAAAAGTGAACTTAAGAACTAATGAAAATCCTCAGTGTATTAATATAGGTTTGGGATGTTCTCGACAAGAAAAAGATGCATTTATTAAATTGTTCAAAGAATTTAAAGATGTCTTTGCATGGACGTATGATGATCTTAAAACTTTCGACCCTAAAATCATACAGCATGTTATCTCGATGAAGCCCCAAACCTTACCTTTCCAACAAAAAATGAGGAAAATGCACCCCAAACTGGAACCGACCGTTCAAAAAGACTTGAATAATATCCTTAATGCTAAAATAATTTTTCCTGTTAGACACACTCAGTGGGTTTCTAACCTCGTCCCAGTCCGGAATAAAAATGGGGAAATTCGACTTTGTGTCGATTTTCGGAACCTTAATAGAGCATCTGATAAAGACAACTATCTTGTCCCACCTATGGAATAGATCCTTCAACAAGTATCTGGTTCCGAGAGGCTATCTTTATTGGATATTTTCTCTGGATACAACCAAGTCCTGATGTCTCCACCAGACCAACTAAAAACTACCTTCCGTACTCCGTGGGGCACTTATGCTTATCGTAAAATGACCTTTGGATTGATCAATGCTGGTGCCACTTTTGAGAGAGCAATGGATATTTATTTCCGAGAGTTAATCAATCAATCCATCGTAGTTTACTTAGATGATGTGACTGTATATTCTAAAAACAAAAATGATCATCTAGCTCACTTACGAGCCGTCCTACTGCGATGTCGTAAATACGACATCTCCTTGAACCCAGAAAAGTCTATATTTGTAGTAGAATAGGGTAAACTCCTAGGATTCGTTGTGTCTAGTGAAGGGATGATTATTGACCCCGAAAGGACTCAAGTCATCGCAAAACTTCCCCCTCCTACATCCAAAAAGTCTATGCAATCTTTCTTAGGCCAGATTAACTTCGTGAGAAGATTTGTCCCCAGTTTCTCCGAAATGGTCAGGCCTCTACAGAATTTGATCAAGAAAGACACCCAATATCACTGGGGACCCCTAGAAAATCAAGATTTTAATGCAATAAAGAAGGCCATAATAGACGCCCCGTCTCTCATGAGCCCAGATTTTTCCCAAGACTTTACACTCTATACTTTTTCTTCTGACCGTTCCTATGCCGCCGTCCTAACCCAAAAGAATGTCGAGAACAATGAAGTACTTAATTACCCAGAGGTATATCGGAAAGCCTACGCTGTTTTCAAAGCAGTTAAGCACTTCTGGTCCTATCTTTTAAAGTCAAGGATGAAAGTCATTGTCCCCTACCCAGCCGTAAGGAACTTGTTAGTGCAGAAGGAACTAGGAGAAAAGAGATCCAACTAGGTCACCTCCTTGCAGGAGTATGACTTAGAAATTACCTCGTCTCAGATAGTGAGAGGCCAAGGGTTATGCAAGTTAGTTTCTAATTCAGCAGCAGGATAGCAAGAAGAAAGTGATACATCAAACCTAGGACAAAGCGATCAGAGTGTAATCTGTTGCGCACAAAACTCTGCCAGTCCTTGGTACGACGATATAAGATTCTGTCTTGAACACGGATCAGCCCCCCGTCACCTTGACCCCGCCAAAAGAAGATCGTTGAGACTAAATTCTGCCTCTTTCATCTGGTTAATGGTATCCTGTTTCGTCAAAGTTTTGACGGCGTACTGATGCGTTGTCTTGAAAAAGACGAAGCAGAGAAGGTCTTGCTAGAGTTGCATGCAGGAGAAGCTGGTGGTAATTTTGGTGGCGACACCACTGCTCATAAGGTTTTACGAGCTGGTTATTACTGGCCCACACTTTTTAGAGACGCCCATGCCTTGTGTCGTAAATGTATCATCTGTCAGAAAGCATCAGGGCGGTTACAAAAACTAGCCTTTCCTCTGCAGCCCATTTCGGTAGATTCTCCTTTTCAACAGTGGGGCCTTGATATCATAGGTCCAATCAACCCCCCATCCTCACAACAACACAAGTTTATTGTGACAGCCACAAATTACTTTACTCGATGGTCTGAAGCTGCTGCGCTAAGAACTGTCAACACCTGTCAGGTGATTGCCTTTCTAAATTCGAATATTATCACTCGCTTCGGTATCCCTGACTGTTTGGTCTTTGACAACGCTTCTTAATTTTCCTCTCTTGAGATGAGCGAGTTTTCTTTGGAAAAAGGAATTAAGCTGAAATATTCTGCTAGCTATTACCCTGGGCAATGGATTGGCAGAATCGACAAACAAGAACTTGATTAAAATTATCAAGAGAGCGGTGGTTGAAAATCACAAGAATTGGCACAATGCACTGTTGAACGCGTTGTGGGCTGATAGGGTAACGCCAAAAGCTGCTATAGGTAGCTCCCCTTTTTTTCTCGTTTATGGCAGAGAGGCAATTCTGCCACCTCACATTATGCTTCCTTCGCTTCAATTGTCATAGAAGGTTCAAGGAAAAGATTGTCCCCCTTTGGAAATCCAGATTAACGCTTTGATGAAGCTAGAAGAGGTAAGAACCCAAGCTAAGCGTAAGTTAGATCAACATCAACAATTGGTTAAAAGCTGGTTCGATTCTAACTCTGCTTCTGATAGGAATTTTGAAGTAGGCGATCTCGTCTTGAAGTGGGACAAACCACATGAGGGAAAGGGTGAACATACAAAATTTCAAAATCTATGGCTTGGGCCATTTTTAATTGCTGAAAAGTTGGGTCCCAGTTATTTTCGATTGCAGAATCTTGAAGGGCATCTTGACACCTACCCGGTGAATGGCCAAGCCCTGAAAATATACTTTGCTTGATGACTACCCTTGTATATTATGTAAATATTTTATTTTTGTTTGCGTTTTCGTTTGCGTTTTCATTTGCTTTCTGTTTTTTATTTTGATTTGAATTTATCAGTTTCTGTTTTCTTTGAAATACACATACCTGTACACTGAGATATTCAGACAAAGACAAAATAAATTTTCTTCGCTGAAATAACTTCTGAAAAATTTGTACAAACATCAATGGTATATTTCTGAAATTTATATCTGTGTTGGAAAAGTCTGTGTTTGAAAGAAGTTTACCGATTTTGATCTCTGAGTAAAGTTCGTCATGATCATCTATTGTCTTTTTACGTTGTCCCTTTTCCATAAAGGAATGACTCAGAAGATGTCTCCCTATCTTAGGAAGTTGTTTTTGTAAATAAAGCATATCTGGATCTAAATAATGGACAGTCTAAAAAATTTTGATGAGGTCTGAAAAAATATGTTGAAGAATCATGATTTTCAGCGTCACCCTGCTCAAATATATATCTATGAAAAAAGAAAACAAAATAAATTATTAAAAAGAGCTGTGGGAAGTGCTTGTAAACCCGTCGGGATACTGAACAGGTCTGCTGGTAGTGGGTAAATGCATGCATGGCGCCAAGAAAACTTCGCCCGGGTACTGAAGGAAGCGAAGCAATGTCGGTTATATGAAAATTTACAAAAAATAAACCTCGTTAATGTCCTTTATTCTGATCCAGAACTCCTTGGCAGGATACAGATGTCAGAGTGGGTTAAATGGCAACCCTGTCGAGGCTATGGATGCCTATTGGAAGCAGTGGCTATGCCAACAGTACTGAAGATTTTATCTTTAATATCGTGACTTGCTGATCTTAAGACTGTTATCAGTTTTCATCTTTTGAAACACTGCTGGAATAGTGGTTAATGATGATGTTTATACTATTTCTGGTTGTTATTTTTGAGTTGAAATTATCTTCGCTGTCCTAATTTGAATTTGTTTCTTTTGAAAGAGATAACTTCTTCTACTAGTGTGTCGCCATTGTTGGCAGCCAATTCACTTTTTCCATTGTCTTATAAGATGCCTACACCAATGTTTTGCAAACATCAATTTTTCATCGCAATTTTTAAATAAATGACACTTTTATTTTTTGTGACATTTGCACATCTGCCTTCGTTTCGTTTTCACGACTGTAAGCGCGAAAACTTAGTCTTTCGAAGTCTCATTGAAATCATTATTTGAACTGTCGCTATCCTTGTCAATATGCCTATTGCGCTCACATTTCACCTATCATTATGTAGCTGACAGAACTTTTGAACCATACTCATTGGACATTCTTATATTGATTGTGTGACTTGGTTTCATTGAGTTTGCAATGCATTAGCATTTGGATTTGCATTCATTTGACTTACTTGACCTTTGGTTTCATAAGATACATGGGTGTTATGATTAAATCTTTCATATATATATATATATATCTTTTTAATTTAATGCCTATGTTTATGTTTNTGGTATGTTGGTTACATGAGCACCCATTGGCACATTGGTTAAACTATCGATTATATGAGATGATACATTGGCACATAGTTGATTTTGGTTTTGATTTATATGTCGGGTGTTTTAAAACTATGGCATAACGTTTGCGTGCCTTGGTTTATACATTGATTTTATTGGTTGGGCAAATGACTTGATTGTTTAACTGCTATAATGGATTGAACAGCTATGTAAATCGACGATTGTACTTTGGCAATAATTGTTTTGCATGGTAGAGATAAGCTCCACCACCTTCGCACGATGGAATTTATGCCTATCCCATATTCATTGTTCACTTCTGTTAGCTCGGGTAGCTCTGCTCCTATGTGTGTTTTGATCCAAAACCTCGGCTTACTATGTGCTCGGCTCCATGGCACAAGTCGTGCGAATCGAGCCAAACAGAAACCAAGCCTTGTTAATGTTTGACAATGCTCGGAAAGACCTGGAGGAAAATGGACTGCTCACCTTCGTGCAACGATTTGAGGGTTTTAACATAGCTGTAGCACGACAGTTTGCCATGACTTTTGATGGCTGTAGAGCCAAGGTGGGTGACACCCAATTGGAAATCGATGAGAAGTTTATTAGCTCTGCTACAGTGTTACCTGCCACAGGCCAGCGTTGGTTCAAAAATTGTAAGGTCGACGAGGTGCCATGGACATTGTTGTTCCTCTCGCAAAAGGTCACTTCTTGTGATAGAGGTATGCCCATCTCTGCACTCAAACCACGATGGCACGATACTTTGATGGTAGTCAAATAGTTCGTGACTTGTGAAGGTCGATATGGACTTGTGTTTCTCTACCACCTGCGTTTGCTAATGAGTTTTATGGGATACTTGTTGAATATGCCCTTTTACTTTCATCGAAGCCTATATAAAATGTCAAAAAAGTTTAAAAGGAAGAAGGCTGACAGTAGCCTGTTCCACCATGGACTTATCAAACTTATCGTTGTTTATCATTTGAGTTTGCACGGTGATAGTTGGAGGGATTTCATCGCTCGAAATGGTTTTGAGGATATAAACCCTGTCCCTGTTGACAAGCCTGTGGTAATTGAAACCAAGGTCGAGCCACCCATGCCCTTCCATATCCTATTGCCATCTCCTAAACTCTCGACTGACCCTCCTATTGACTTACCAGACATCGGAACTGAGAAGGCCGAGACTATTAAGAAGCCTATGAGTAAAAATCCCAAGGAAAACCCTACTGCTAATGCCAAAGGGAAAAGGAATGCCCGACTCATTTCGAGAATGGCTAGAAATAAGCCTAAACCCTCTGCTGAGCGAGACCCTATCGTCCTTAGTGAGGATTCGAATTCTGACATTGAACGTTTTCTAGCCAGCGAGTACCCTTACTCGCGGGGTTTATGTCCCGAGCCACCTTACGATTTCGTTTCGAATCTTCCCCCTTGCCTAAGGAATAATCCCAATTACCCGGGGATTAAACTGCCTAACGAAACCCTCAACAATGTGATCAAACCCTCGTCTGCTCTTTCAAACCCTACACAGTTTTCCTGTGACCAATGTGATTTATGGCTGGAACGATACTACATTGATGTTCCTATACTCCAATCGAAAATTCAATCGCTGGAAGACCAAATTGCAATGTTGACTAGCCAAAGAGACCAGCTCCAAGCAACTGATAAGAAGCAAAAGACAACTGGCTCCATCCTTTTCAAAAATGTTGAATCAACTACAGCCATTGTCAACTCCAAATTGGCATGTTCGAGCCGTCTCGTCGCTATACAGGTATGAAAATTTGATATCGTTTTTGTTTTGCAAATGATCAGGGTTGATATAATCATTTGAAATAGCTTTGTCTCTCATTCAAATGCCTCTGTCATTCGGTGATCATCCTGTACATTGTTTTTCTTTGATTTGATATACGATTTGCTCATGTATTTTTATTGGATTTGAATGGTTTTCGTTTGGATTTGATTTGCTAAGTTTGTCTGATTGAAGTAACAAAATTAATGGTTTGTTTTCAATTCAATTCCTTTTGTATCCACTCCGAACAGGAAGTTTTCAAACTAAATTTAGAATACGATTATGATTGGATATGATTTCGTTATGATTCATATGTTGTGATTGGCGAATGATTTGGTTGTTACGATGTCATGTCGTATAATGTTCTAGATTTGATCGTTTCCAAGTTGAGAAAAATGACTCTGTTTTTTATGAAAACGATACGTTCATTTAAGTCTGTGCGAATAATGTTCATGCATGAATCATGGAACGATTATGATTTTCAATGATAATGTCAAAATCTAGTTGTTCGATTCTCTTGCGAGATTCCTATCAGAGATACTGCTCTGTTTGATGTTAAATTTGAAAAATGAATCGATTGATTGTGTTATCCCTACCAGATCCAATTATAATTCGTTTGAATGGAACGATGTTGATTAGAGTCAATCGATCTTGATTGCCCAATTTGCAATAACAAATTACGAGTTATGTTGCTAATCGATCGATCCTGTTACGATTTTATTTGAATTGATTTTCGCACCAGTTTGAATTTATCTATTCGTGGCATGAATCGTTTGTTGTGTTAACATAGTTACACCGATTTGAAAATGATCTGGTTGAATTCGTATTTCCTGTTGACAAGGCGATGTAACAGTGCTTACAAATTGTTTTGATTACGTTGATTTCGATTGGATATGAAACGATTGCATTTCTGTTCCATATGATTTTATTACCCAACTTTGTGGTAACAAAAGAAACAAAGTATTCCTATCTCTGTATTCGGTTGAATGATTTTTTATCCTATTTGATTTCGAATGGTATAATAATTTTAAATTAAATGATTCGTTTTCAAATAGTGATTGGAGGTTAATTGAATTTGATTCTTTAAAAGATTTTCAATTAATTTTAATACTGATTTTGTGTCTTATTTTAGACCAGCTACAGAATTGCATGATTCTATAGCTAGTCTATAGAATTAGATTTTTATTATTTTATTAATAAAAGATCCTTCTAACTTGTTCATTTTTTGTCCTTTTCAGGTAAATTTGAATTGCAAGGGATATGATGGAAAGTCTAGGGGATATTTGTGTATTTAGTTTTATTTTTGTTTCCTAGTTTGTTTGATCCTCCCAGATTTTATGTAAACAGTTTGATAACTTCCACAGGGATGTTTTGCCCTGTGGGAAAACTTATAAATACTTATTATTTTTGTAATAAGGATCATCCTCACTTGTGGGAGAACCAGGCTATGGATTTTTAATACAAACTAAGACAGAAGTTGATGTTTTGCTACAACTTTCGCTTTCATAATATCAATCTTTTGTTTCACGTTTATGCTTATCAATTTGCATTTGATTAGTGACTACTTTAGCTATCATAGTCTTTTGAAAAATGATATGTTTTAATTAATATGATCCATGTCTGATTTCTTTCACTAATTTAAAAAATACAACAATTACTTTGTTCAGTTAATGAATGGCAGATTTCTCTTCTTCATCAATTGAATGATTTTGTATAAGTCTTTGCATACGGGTTTATCTAATTGTAGAGATTTATAAATTATATGATTGTTGTGATTTTTATATCTTGTTTGTCAGAATGCAAATGAGTTTTTTAGATTTTATTCAAATCTGTAAATTGTAGATATTGTACATTTTGTGAATAAGTTATATTTTAGTTAGTAGTTAGTTAGTTAATTAGTTTGGGTTAGTTTAGTATTAGATAGTAGATTGTATATATAGAATAGTTAGATTAGTTAGTTTGTTTTAATAGTTAGTTTTAGTTAGTTTTATTTGTTTTCATTTAGTTAGATTAGTTTTAATAGTTAATTTAGTTTAGATTTGTTTTCTTTTGTTTTCTTAGGACCTTAGATCAGCTAACGGAGCCGCTAAACCCGTCAGGGTGGTTCATCCCAAATGGCTTGGGTTATTAGACAACCCCAAATCGGTTCCACTCTCTCAGTTGACGGATGGCCTATTTCGCCCATCAACACACTGGCCACCTCCGAGCTTAGACCACGATGCTTTGAGATTCAATCTCTTTCTTCCAACTCAATGGAGGTTAGGGACGAAGGTTACTCTCCTTCTCCCAGTAAATAAATATATAGGGATGAAGGTTACTCTCCTTCTCCCAGTACATAAATATATAGGGATGAAGGTTACTCTCCTTCTCCCAACTCAGTCTCTATTTCTTGCAATCAGAACTCACTTTCCTCTTTTAGACCTTCCTCGGACTTGAGAGCTTAGGCTCTCGTCTCTGCACTCTTTGACAATTTCCTCTATGACCCCCATGCTTTCCTTTCTTTCCTTTTCCAACAAGATTGTGTGTTGCCCAAATTCCCAGTCTGTGGTCAACTTTGGAAATCTTACAGATGGGCGGTCTTCCCACCTACTAGCCTGACTGTAATTCATTCCTAGGTCAAAGGGTTGTTCTGATCCTGAGAAATTAAATCCAGCAAAGTATTGGTTCGATGGAGGTTAATGCAACCATTCTTGGTCCCCTCCACCACCTTTTCCTAGCATTCGTGGTCTCTCTTAGCACATCCCCTTTCCAGAAGTCATGCAACATATATCCATTTTCTATTAAAATAACAGAATTTACATTCATCGACCTTTTATACAAAGGTCCATCAAATCAAACATTCAAACATTCACATCTTTGAGTTTTCCATAGTTCCTTGGCCAATATAGTTATATTTACAAACTGGGGGAAACATGGTGTTACAATTCCCTCCCCCTTAAAGGAACATCATCCTTGATGTTCTATATGTCAACATGATATGTATATACAGGAGTAAACAAAATCAGATATGCATGTCTCATGGCATCCTCCATTTCCCATGTAGCCTCATCTGGGCCAAAGTGTTTCAACTGCACCTTGACCTGTGCAATGGTTCGGTTCCTGAGTGAGGTTTCCTTCCTGTCTAGTATGCATTGAGCTTATGGCACGAATTATCCCTCTTGCTCCACCTGGATCACAAACCAGTCAATTATATGATTAGAATCATGTACATATTTCTTCAATAATTAAACATGGAAAACATTATGTGCCTTTACTGTGAGAGGGAGTGTTATCCTATAAGCTACATGTCCCACTATATCTAATACCTCAAAGGGTCCATAATAATGAGGTGTCATCTTGGCACAATCTCCCATTCTCAGGGAACTCTTCTTGGGCCTAACTATGAGATAGACATGGTCTCCTCTCTTGAACTCTCTAGGAGTTCTCTTTCTGTCGGCGTAAATTTTCTATCTATCCTGAGAAATATTCATATTTTTCTTTATCTGAATCACTTGTTGTTTCATTTATTTCAGCATGTCGAGTTTGATTGTAATTATCTCCACTAGATTACTCCAACTGATTGGGATTTTTCACTGTCTACCATAGAGGGCTTCAAAAGGACTCATCTTCAAGGATTCTTGATAACCGTTGTTGTAGGAAAACTCTACTAATGGTAGGTAGTCTTCCCACTTCTTAGGCTAATGCATTACATGCATTCTTAGCATGTCTTCTAATATTTGGTTTATTCTTTCTGTCTATCCATCAGTTTGAGGGTGATAGGTTGTGTTGAACAACAATTTAGTCTCAAAACCAACCATTAAGGATTTCCAAAAGCTTGAAGTAAATTTTGATAAATCATAAAGAAGAACAACAACATGGCGGAAAAGGCTCACTAGACAACACTCAATTATTCACTCCAATGTTACATATTTATAGTACAATGGGTGATGCCACCTCATAGAGAGATGTGCTTTAGATCCTAAAATCATGCATGATGACTAGGCTAGGCAATCTTAACTAACTCATTATTCATCACTTGAGGATATATTACTAATATCCTAAATGAATAATAAAAATATAGGTGACAATTTAGACTTAGTGATTGGTAAAGGTAATCCATAGGCTAACAATCCCCCCCTCAATCACAAGTCTGATCAATAATACCAGCAATAAAGCATAAACTGGTATCAATTCCAAGTCTTCATACTGAAACTCCTGAGTTGAGCCTCAATGAAGAACTGCCTGAAAAACCGCCAATATGGATGTTGAACATGTTCATTTGAAATGAACTGGAAGAGAGCTGAGATATGGAAGTGAACAACTACAATATCTGAACATTTCCTAATTGCTTGACAATTTGATCATTTTTCCAAGTATTTTAGCTAGAAGAATCTGATGTCTTCTACTAATTGGTGAACATGTAGTATCACCACTCTAATATCAGTGTATCACTGAAGTTCTCTCTGAATCTGTGGTTTGGGATGACCACTAACCAATCTTGACACTTTTAGGTGTCCAACAACATCCCAATGTAGAATGTGTATGATTCAATTGCAAGTCATTGAACCATAATCCTGTCAAAGCCTGCTATCTCTGGAAAATCTCACAATGTAATCATGTGAGCCAGGATGCATGCAAATTGTTTACTGAATGTAAACTCCAATCTGATGAGAGTGAACCAAGAGAAGTGAATCAACTGTTAGTCTGACACATCCCTGAAAAATTCCTGACAACTCAATCAAATGCCAAGTTGCAATGCAGAAGGATCCTCTTGTCCTCTGCTAGGTCGAATGACCATCTATGTGAACCAAATGTTCACATCATTTCTCTCAAAATCAAAATCTATATGATTCAACTTAAACTTATTGAACCATAATTCTGCTAAAGTCTTTCATCTACAGACCGCAGTTGCCCATTTGGAAAATTTCATGCCCATCTGGCATACTTGATGTTTGTTGTTGTCAAAACTTTTTGTCTGACAACCATCTTCATTTCCATCATCAATTCCCCCCTTTGTCAGCTAAAAGGAGAGACCGCAAGTGGTTTCATGAACCATCATCACTGGAATTTTGAACTCCCCCCCTTAAGGTGCATGAGAGTTACATCATTGTAATCCCCCCTTCTAGGCTCAAGAGAGTACCATACTTGTTCCATTTGAGTACAACACAAAGTGGACATGCAGAAAAAACCACATGTTATCTCATCCCATGAGGGCCATGCTCGAAAGCTACGCCATAAGAGGACCACTTATGTGAGGTACAAAAATGTTATATGATACAAGATTGGTCTTTACTCGAGATTGAATTCTATGGTAAGACTTATATAATCGCTTGGTTTTTGATGACCATTGCCAAGGATCAATCCACTCATAGTGAATCTTCAATCTTGCAGGTTTCTTCAGTGTTGAACATCTATCTGAAGAATGGTTATGCTTGCCACAATGCTGGCAAGGATGGAGATCAAAACACTGATTCTCCTTGTGACCAAATCAATTACAATGTTGGCACTTATCATTCTGATGTTGAACTTGAACAGGTGAAGTTGAAGCTTCTTGAAGGAATCCAACACTTTGGAAATTGATTGGTTTGGAATAACCAGGAATATGAAAGGTAACTTCCTTGTCATATCCAAGTCCTGTTCTATTCTTGTTGTAGATGATTTCTTCCCATGGTCTGATGATGGGCTTGGAAAGAGTATTATGAACCTGTTGCTTTGAAATCTGTGGAAGTGGATTTACTGCATGTTGATGCATCATTGAAAGGTTTTCTTCACTGAAATCAAAAGAAAACTTTTGAAATGTAGTTTCATGAATAGATTCAACTTCGTCTGAAACAAATTATGAAGTTGTATCACTGTGTTGTTCCTTCACTAACTGTTGATCAAAAATATCATCATCATAGAGAGGATTGTGCTGAACAAAAACTAGTTCAGAACACTTCATTGGATGTTGATTTTTGAGATCTATCAACTCATCATTCAATAGTTGGGATAGAGATTGAAGAAGTCTAACTTTAGCTTGCATCACTTGCAAACAAGTTAGCATTGATTGAAGAGTTGTTTTGTTCAATATCATTGTGTTGTCTTCGGTGGTGTTTATTAGAGTGTTCAATAACTCTAATAATTCGAGACTTTGAGCCATTTCAAAAAAACTAAATTAGGTCTCCTTGTTAAGGTAGATCCTGATTACAATTTGACTTGACAGAAGAAAGTTTTTATTTGCAACTCGCTCACTTGAATCACTCGCTTGAACTTCACGCTCGCTTGTTATTCACGCTTACTTGAACTTGCCTTGCTTGAACTTGCTGCCAAGAAGTTGAGGATGTCAGTTACCACCAAAAATGCATCCAAAGTGTGATGTTTACAATGATTTGAGTTTTAACACTAAACCTTGTCAATTACGACTCAAAATGACTCTAGGGTGTTGGGCTCAACTGAGAATGCACCTAAAAATTCAACTTGATTTGGATTTCACACTTACAAAGAAAACTATTGCAAGTTTACAATGAATGTTTGATTTAAAAGTTAAATTGATCTTCAAATTGATGATGTTTCGACTCCAAGTCACGCCCAATTATCCTTCCATTACAAGCTTGATTTGTGCATTGCTGATAAGATTGCTAATTTAATATCTTCACTACTTCTTGATTACTTGCGCTCCATTGTGCTTGAATTTCATTAACTGAGTGCTTTAATTTCCTTAACTTCATGTGTGTTGCATTAAATTATCAATAATTATGTCAAGACTAGACATAAATCACCACATAAAGAAACCATAAGAAATCCACCATCACACAAGCACAAGGTGTACCTAAGATCCCCTTATTCAATTTTGGGTGGATCTAGGACACAGAAAAAAAAAATCAATTTTGTTATGAGTATCACTCTTACAATAACCGTGCTCAAATGCATTTTGAAAATTTATTGAAATCACAATGATGTATGAATTACAAGCCTTCTTCTGGAAAACACCTATACCAAGCTAAACACACTCAAACATTTACCATAGTCCTTTCATAAGACTTCCCATCGCTTACAATGTGATCAACCATAGTCCAAGTTGTTGTATGCCTTTATCATCACATCTCATTGCCGACCACTCAAGATATCTTTTAAATTCCAAAGCACACAAAGCCCCCTTGCCACTGTCACTATGATCATTCTCATTTACTAATAGAAAACATATTAAATTCAGTCACTTTAATAATGAAAAAGGTTTAAAGTTCTTTTTAACTCCACCTTTATCACTTTTATTCAAAAGTGAAAATATCATAAAGTAATACTTTAAAATGCTCTGTGCTTTTCCCAATTCTTTTTGAAAAGAGGTTTGGAATAAAATACTTAAATTTTTCATCAATCCCCCAACCCTCTCACGTCAAAATGTCCACTAAAAGACAACAACCTCCACTTAAATTTTGTAAAGAAAAAGATTGAGAATATCAAGTTTCATGGTAGTGATCCGTGAACCATTCAAATCTAAATTGAATGATGATAAAGACATTTCATTTAAAAAAGGATTACCTCCTCCTATACGACATGTGTTTTGTTTGTTGATGCATGACATAGTTTTATACTTCATGAATTGAAAGAGTTTTAAAGTGGCAGTTCAAACTTGAAACCAATAGGCACATACCATGCGGATCCGTTGACTAATGAGCACATGAGCAAAATTTGGAGCAAATCGTGATAAAATCACCATTTAGTTGTTGACGAAATCATTGAGATATGGAGGTCACGCACACGCTGATATGTAGAGTGCTCAAGAGAAAATCATGGAGATTTGGAGGTGAATACTAATTGTTGGACGTATTCCTAAAAGATGATGTCTTTGAAGCTATTGCATATGGAGCAGGTTCGGGAAAATCATCAGAGACAACTAAATTGCACAACAAATCTTTTGTTACTAACAACAAAGGTAGCGGCGGCACGAGCTTTAGCTGCACAGGAATTGTTATTAACATTATCAACACCAACATCTCCTGTATCTTTGCAATTACCATTGGAGTGTAGTCGTATTGGATTTTTGGTGGTAATGGAAGCTCCTGGATCTCAAGCTCCACTTGTCAAACGTATCCATACATGCTCTCCTTCACGAAGGTCATCATTTTATCTCCATATGTAGACGACATGTTTTACACTTCCTCATGTTGTTCAGAGACAATCACCTTCATATGCGACGATCCTCATTATCCTCCTATAGTCACGACGATCTGCAACAATTCCCATTCCTCTCTCGCAACACTATGAGCGATTGTTCTGTTTTAATTATGGGCAGCGCTGCTTCTTGTGCCTTCACCTGCCAACTATAATAAATCAACTCTCCATGGAGTGATATCTCCAGGAGGGGTTCCTTCGTATCAACACAACATCCCGTCAATTAAACCAAATTCATTTGGTTCACCTCGTTCAACGCCTTTCAACAATGATCGACAGCTCTTTTCAGGTTCAGCAGTGCCATCCATCAGAGCGCGTTCAGTTCTCTGTCCTTCCGGATCATACCTGCAATGCTTCAAATCTTCGAGGGTCTCATTCTCCTGATCTTTGTCCGATATCTCCACCAACACGTGCTCAAGCAAGCAGTTTGTTGTCAAGCACCTTCAATGCCAACAAAAGTGACAATGGGTAGTGATACCCTCATCAGTTCTCCTTCACACAGAAATACTCACATTCGTACAAAAATTACATGGGAATTCGTACAACAAATTATTCTACTCTCAATCATACACACAGAAATGAACCAGCTCTGATATTTTCATCATTTTTTCACCATGGCTCTAATACCAATTGATAAATCATAAAGAAGAACAGCAACATGGCGGAAAAGGCTAACTAGCCAACACTCAATTATTCACTTCAATGTTACATATTTATAGTACAATGGGTGATGCCACCTCATAGAGAGATTTTCTCTAGATCCTAAAATCATGCGTGATGACTAGGCTAGGCAATCTTAACTAACTCATTAGTCATCACTTGAGGATATATTACTAATATCCTAAATGAATAATACAAATATAGGTGACAATTTAGACTTAGTGATTGGTAAAGGTAAGCCATAGGCTAACAAATTTGGTGTCTCTATCAGATACAATTTCCTTGGGCATGCCATGCAGTCTGAATATCTCCTTCATGAATATGTTGGCAATATCTATTTCCTTGCAAGTTGATTTGACAGGAACAAAGTGAGCATACTTACTCAATTTTTCCACTACGACCATTATGTCATCATTTCTCTTGGTCGACTTTGGTAATCTGGTGATGAAATCCATGGAGATGGTTTCCCATTTCCATTTTTGGATTGATAGGGGATGTAACAACCCTACTAGATGTTGGTGTTCTACCTTAACTCGCTGGCATTCTAAAGACTTAGCTAAGTAATCAACTATGTCATTTTTCAATCCAAGCTGAAGTAATGGAATTTCTTCTGGAAAAAGTCGCACTTTCTAAACTTAGCGTAGAGATGATGCTCTCTTAGTACTTGAAGTATGATTCTGTTAAGGTCCTAACCCGCACATAGGTAGATTAATGTATTCGGATGTAATNGGGCGGACATGTTAAGGTCCTAACCCGCACATAGGTAGATTAATGTATTCGGATGTAATAAAGGTCAATAATAATAAGACCTTTCAATAACATAGAATAAGGCGGATGTAATATATATCTGGTATCTTGCAGATTCTAAGATGTCGTTTGTGCTCCTATGTGTTCTTGGAGTAGATTAGGATATCATAAATGAAAACCAATACAAATTTGTCCAAAAATTTGTTGAGTACATTATTCATCAAGCACATAAAAGTGGCGGGGGAATTGGTTAACCCAAATGGTACCACCAAAAATTCATAGTGACCATACCTTGTCCTGAAGGTTGTTTTGTGGATGTATTCATCCTTAATTTGGACTTGATGGTATCCATACCTTAATTCAATCTTCGATAAAATGGAAGCACATCCCAATTGGTCAAACAAGTCATTGATTCTTGGTAAGGGGTACTTGTTCTTTATGGTCATCTTATTGAGTTGTCTATAATCTATGCACAGTCAGAGTGTGCCATCTTTATTTTTCACAAACAGGACAGGCACTCCCCATGAAGATACATTGGTTCGGAAGTAGCCTTTGTCCATCATCTCCTTTAGTTGTAGCTTGATCTCAACCAACTCTGGTGTACTCATCCTATAGGGCGTTCTAGATGTTGGCATTGCTCCTGGTGCAAGTTCTATCGAGAAGTCAATGTCTCTTCTCGGAGGTAGACCTGGTACCTCTTCTAGAAACACGTCTTTATATTCTCTTAATATGGGGTGGTCCTCTAGGTTCAGTTTGTCATCCTCCACAGATTCCAACACCTGTATTTCATATAAAAGACACCCCTTTCTGCAATACTTTTTCATTTGAAGGGTTGATATTTGTCTCACTGAGACATTCTTCTGAATCCCTTGGAGTGTTATCTTTCTCCCTTCTTCATTTACACATTCTAAAGTTTTATGGTAACATTCCAACTTAGTTTTATAAGCATCCAACCAGTCCATACCAATCAACAAGTCATAAGATCCCAAGGGAAGTATGTTAAGGGTCGCTCGGGTGGGAAATCCATCCATGATGAATTGGCAAGCTGGTATGACCTCTGCTACTTTTCTTTTGGTATCAGTGGCTAGTTGTACCAACCATGACTTAACATGTCTAACCGGTTGTATTTTACACTTATCAACAGTCTGAGGGGCCACATAACTCAAATTACAATCAGGGTCAATTAAAATAGAAACTAGATGGTTAGCGATCATACCTTCTATCTCCACCACTGAAGCTTGGTGGTTGGCTTGATTATTGTCCAAGGCTACATAAATTCGTGGCATGATCCTAGCCACATCATTTTTGGTGGTAGCTTCTTGGATATTGTAGACTCTCCTACTATTCTTTTGTCTATGTGGACAATCCCTCAACCAATGTTCTTCTCCACAACCCCAACATTTTAAGGGTTCTTTATTTGGGTTATCAATCTTTCTCGGGACTGCCTCAAAAGGTTTATTTCTACTCTGAGAGGGGAAATTTTGTTGATACACACTTCTAGTAGTAAGGCGCATCCTAGAACCCTTCCCATAGTTCTTAAATCTTAAGGATTTAAACCCCTTCTTATTGAATCCCGAACTACTCTTCTTCTTCCAGTCCTTGTGAGGTCATGTCATACTCCCAAACTGTTCATAACAATACCTCGCCTTGCAGATGGTTTCTTCTAAGGTATTTGGTTCATTAAACTCAATCCTGTCCCAGTAGGTTTGAGGTAACCCACTAATAAATCGTTTCACTTTTACCTTTTCATCAATTATGTAGGGTACATACCTCAGTAGCTCAAGGAATTTATTGACATATTCATCTATGGTGATTTGTCCCATCCTAAGTTCATAGAACTCCTTAGTCTTCCCATCCATGTATTTATTTAACAGATACTGCTTCCTGAAGTATTTCTCGAACTGTTTCCATGACAATTCCTTCTCATGGACTCCTTTCACATTCCTAAGGTCTTCCAACCAAATGGAAGCCTTGCCATTCAGGTTGAAGATGGTTACTCGAGCCTTCAAGTTTTCAATGTAGTCATGGACTCTGAAGTACTTCTTTAAACCAAGCAACCAAGCTTCAACCTCTTCTCCTTTATTAATCTCTCCATCGAAAGAGGGTGGTTTGGATTTCTTGAACTCTTCAGGATCATGACTTTTGGAATTCTTTCGCTTCTTTCCTTTCCTTTGAGAATGTGAGATAGTTTTGCTACTAGAAGATCCCTCAGATTTTCCATCTTCCTTTCCAGAGGACTCTTCTGATGAGTGTCCCCTGCCTCGACGTTGGGCCTTCTTCGAGGTACTTCCCTAGTGTGGTCACTTATGGGGCCATGTTTTCGGATCCCAGGTGGACTTTGACTTCTCTTGACATGTCGTCGGTCCACATGGATGGTTGCAGGTTCATGCTGCAGTTGCCTCTGTGTGTCGGATAATATTTGTAGCAAGAATGCATTAATTTATGTCTGTTTTTCTTTCTCCTTTATCAATCTCTCGTTTTCAGCCTTACAACTCTGTAATTCGGTCCTGAGGCTCCTTACAGTTTCAATCAGATCCGGAGGGGTTTCCACTGCCCTCCTTTCGTCAGATTCTTCGTCTCTATTCTGGGAGCCATCCCCCACTTCATAGCACGTCACCATACTTTAGAATTGAAGTTTTCCCGTGATTTACTGACTTCTCGATTGCTGACAAAAAACTTATTGTTAGCCAACAATCTATTATTTTATGAACAATACACAGTTCAAATTTATTAAATGCACACACACAGTAGAAAGTTTCATTCTTTTCCTCAATAAAAGTTTAACCATACTATTTAAGAAACAGGTAAGATAGGGTGTCACTCTTAAAAGTACTCTAAATATGGTTTTTAAGAGACTCGTCCATGAGCCCAAGTAGGCCAAGTGTTGTAACCTCGCTTTGATACCAATTTGTAACACATCCACGACGGGGTGTAAAAATTTTCGTTCTTCTTAAGAAAAAAAATACCCTCATTCAGGGTCCCTATTCCATTATGCTCTTCCAGATCTTTCCAACCACTATCTCCATGCTATGAAACGCTCTCAGAATAGGCAAATATCCTCTCCCAATATATTTGGGTTTTTTCATCCCCCTATACTTGCATATGATCATGGCTATGACCAGACGCCAAGACAACAGGCGCCAAGATGACCACCACGCGAAATCCTTCGGAGTGGCAAACCTCCGAAGTTCATAATCCTATGTTGCATGTCCTCATGGATTTCGACGACCCTGATTTACTTTGGGACTTTGATGTTCAGAAGTTTCAAACGTTCCTACATTTTTTTCCTCCGAAGTACTCTGTACCTGGAGTTATAGATCGAGCACTATGCGTCCCTTGTGATCGATGGTTATGATCTTCTTCGGGACTTCGACGTTTGGGAGTTCCGAGCACTCCAACTCTTTTTACTCCAAAGTACTATGTACCCGAAGTTCAATATCAAGCGCCACGCGTCCATCTAAATCAATGGCTCAGGTCCACTTCAATACTTCGATGTTCGGGATTTCGGGACACTCACACCACCTTTTCTCCTGGAGTGATTTCACTCGAAGTCAACGATCTATCGATTCACATTTATTTCAAATCGACAGACACGATTTACTTCGGGAGTTCTCAACTCTCGTGACCCCACCTTCCTCTGAAGTGGCTATCTTCCGAAATGAAAGATCTATTGATACCTATCCTCAGTTGATGGATGACTCAGATGAACTTCGACTCTCCGGCCTTTAGGAATTCTTGTTCAACACATCCTTTTTTTCCCAGAGTTACTTTCCTTCAAAGTGCAGGATCTGACAACACCTATCCCTTTAGCTTGGATGACTCAGATCTGCTTCGGCTCTTCGGGCTTTGGGAGTGTTAACCTCCCCACACTCACTTTCTCTCGGAGTACTTACACCCGAAGTCGATGATCTTTCGACACGTGTCTCCTACAAATTGACGGCTGTAAATCATTTCGACTCTTTGGGCTTCAGGAGTTTCAACCTCTCCACACTCTCTTTCTCCCTAAGTGCTTACACCCAAAGTTGAAGATTTGTCGACATGTGTCTCCCACAGATCGATGACTGCAAATCACTTTGTCTCTTCGGGCTTCTGGAGTTTCAACCTCTCCACACTCGCTTTCTCTCGGAGTGATTATACCCGAAGTCAACGATATACCGACACGTGTCCTTTCTCTCATATTGACGGTACAGAAGGACTCTGTTACTCTGTGGATTTCCAAAGGAACTCACAAAAATTCACCTAACAACTTTTCTATGTTTGATGGTCATGATCCAGCCAATACCGATGTGTTTGCCAATCGACGGTTCATAGTGATTGCGAGGCCCCAATGTGCACACTCTTTATCAGAGCGCTCAACCTCCGCAATCTGAAAAGTACTCGCCCAACTCAGTCTAATCGGGGTCGTTGATCATCCAACCTGACAAGATCAACGATGTTGGTGAATTTTGGGCTGTGAACTAGCATGTCCGCTAATTTCACCTTCGCGCTCCGCAATGATTCCCCACCATCGATCTCTATTCACAGATCGACAATTCACAGTGATTGTAGGTTCCAATCTCTGCAATATGGGAAGTGCTCTCTCGACTCTGATCTAATCCTAGTCATTGATCTTCCATTCCCAATGACATCAAAGAATTTGGTTGATTGCGGTTCGTGAACTAGCATGTCCGCTAATTTCACCTTCGCGCTCCACAATGATTCCCAACCATCGATTTAATCGAGTGGTTGGTGTTTGATTCGTTAACTCTAGTGGGTCTTTGAGCCGATATGATGACCGAGATAGCTTCTCCTCCCGATAAACAGCTCACATCCATCTTCGCTGTCAGGTTCTTAAGTCATCTACGGATTTTGTTACTCTGGTAGTTCGGGTAACTTTGACTATCATGAAATTTGACATTTCAAATCTTCGAGCTCCTGAGGTTCTGAAACCTTCATGAGCTAACTGCTTTTAGCACAGGGTTCCTAGACCCAGGTCACATGGACCTTCAGATGACTCTTGGGCTATGAACTCTACTCTTAGCTGGGTTTTTGGGTAAGGACTTTGGCGCAAGTTCAAAGTCTCTTAGACTATTGGTCTAAAGAAAACGTCTCCCTAAATCGTAGAACTTTAAGCTCTAAAATAGGGAAAGGTAAACTTGTGAGGTTACCAAAACGGTAGCAGTGCCAAGAGGCTTGCTCTGACTCTGGAACTATGATGTAATTACCTAGGGAAACGCCTTCGAGGAATTAAACTGGAGCATATGGAAAATCACAGAAGAATAAGTTCTCAAGGGAACAAACACATACTCATAACTTAATCATTTCAATACAGAAACCATTTATAGACATATAAATACACACATGCATCCATTATTTCCAATTCAAAGAACAAGGCATGAAAACACTTATTAGAACCATAAGGCATGATGTGAATGCTGAAATGCGTGCTCGTTTCCACCCCACCATAGGCTCAGTCAGTCCTAATGGCTTTACCACTGGCCACCCCCAAGCTTAGACCACGATGCTTTGAGATTCAATCTCTTTCTTCCAGCTCAACGAAAGTTAGGGACGAAGGTTACTCTCCTTCTCCCAGTACAGAAATAGATAGAGACGAAGGTTACTCTCCTTCTCTCGAATCAATCTCTATTATTGTGATCATAACTCACTTTCCTCTTTCAGTCCTTCCTCGGACCCGAGAGCTTAGGCTCTCGTCCCTGTACTCTTTGTTGATTTCCTCTCTGACCCCCACACTTTCCTTTCTTGTATTTTCCAGCAAGATTGTGTGTGGCCCAAATTCCCAATCTGTGGTCAGGTCTGGAAGCCTTACAGATGGGCGGTCTGCCCCATCCCCTCATTAACTCTTGAGGAGGTCTTCCCACCTACCAACCTGACTGTAATTCATTCCTGGGTCAGAGGGTTGTTCTGATCCTGAGCAAATAAATCCAACAAAGTATTGGTTCGGTGGAGGTTAATGCAACCATTCTTGGTCCCCTCCACCACCTTTTCCTAGCGTTCATGGTCTCTCTTAGCACATCCCCTTTCAAGCAGTCATGCCACACGTATCCATTTTCTATTAAAATAATAGAATTTACATTCATCAACCTTTTATACAAAGTTCCATCAAATCAAACATCCACACCTTTGAGTTTGCCATAGTTCCTTAGCCAATATAGTTATATTTACAAACTGGGGGAAACAGGGTGTTACAAAAAGGAAGAAATGACTCATTTCCATCTAAAGAATAGTAAGAATTCCCCTAGGACAAATTGAGCCCTAGGATCACAATCTCTTGCATCTCACCTAATGAGAGTGTCTTTCAGTCTAAATGATAATAAAAAGAGAATGGGTTATGGGGTTGACCACCGGCCTAAAGATATTTGCGAAGACAAGCTTTATATAAGTAGATATTTTTCTTAATATGTTCAAAAAATCATAGATCTAAGGCATGAAGTGTTACAACTTGGTGAGATCGGAAGAGCGTCGTGTAGGGAAAGAGTGTAGATCTCGG